>CM021781.1:6091955-6155054 GCA_011076525.1 Nettapus auritus | reverse complement strand
GCGGCGGCGGGGCGGCGGCGGGGCCGTGCGGGCCATGACGGGGCGGCGGGGCGGCCCGCGGGCGGCCCCGGGGCTGGCGCTGCTCCTTCTGCTGCTGCCGCCGCTGCTGCTGCCCGGGCCCGCGGGCGCCGTGGAGCCCATCAGCCTGGGGCTGGCGATCGCCGGAGCCGCCGCCTCGGCGCTCACCGGCATCATCTCGTACCCGCGGCTGTACTGCTACTTCAGGGAGTGCTGCCTGCAGCGGCACGACGTGCGCGCCGCCGCCGGTACGGGGGGGACGGGAGCGGGGGGAGGCTGAGGGCGCGGTGGGGCCTTCCCTGAAGGCTGCGGGATGAGGGGAGGAAGCCCCCGGGGATGGGGAGGGGGTTCCGGGGGTACCGGGGGCCTCGGGGGACGGCGGAGGGGGAAGGGGAACCTAGGACATGGGGTCCTGGGGGGACGGGGAATTGGGGTCCTGGGGGACGAGGGTACCGGAGGGTAGGGGGTCCCGGGGCTCCGGAGGACGGGGAATGGGGTCCCGGTGGGATGGGGAGAGGGGCCCGGGGATAGGGGGTCTTGAGGGAGGGGGATGAGGAATTGGGCCCTGGGGGACGGGGAAGGGGACTCCGAGAGATGGGAAAGGGGGACGGGGAATTTGGGGACAGGGAGATGGGGAAGGGGGGTTGGCAGGATGGGGAATTGGGCTCCTGGGGGAGAAGGAAGGAAACCCGAGGGTAGGGGGCCCCGGGGCTCTGGAGGACGGGGAATTGGGTCATGAGGCATGAGGAGAGGAGACCCCAGGGGACAGGGAAGGGGGGTCCTGGGGAACGGGAAATTTGGGGATAGGGAAGGAGGAAAAGGAAGGGGAACAGGGAATTGGGGCCCGGAGGACAGGGAAGGGACCTCGGCTTGACTCTAGCTTGGCCAGCCCTTTGATCCCGTGGCTCCCGTGAGGCCAGGGAAGGGCTGGGAGCCGCGGGCGGTTCCTCCCTTCTCGCCTCTGACCGGCGTTGTCCTGCTCCCAGCCCTGCAGGAGAACCTGGACAGAAAGCTCTTCGGGCAGCACCTGGTGAGCAAGGTGATCGTAAAGGCCGTGAGGGGCTTCCTCAACAACGAAAATGCCAAAAAGCCTCTCGCCCTTTCCTTGCACGGGTGGACGGGAACAGGCAAAAACTTTGTCAGTAAGATAATCGCCGAAAGCATTTATAAAAAGGGTCTGAAGAGTAAATACGTCCATCAGTTCGTGGCTACTTTACATTTCCCTCACGCTCAGGAGATCAACACCTACAAGGTAAGGCGGAACTCGCGGCAGGGGGCAGCAGTCACTGCTGTGTTCAGTTGTAAACATTATAGCCCAGTGGTGCTACAATTATTAACCGCTGTGATTTGAGACATATGGCTAAGTTTCACCTATGAAAAGGAACATTATTTGTGCCTAACAGCTGGCAGCATGGGGGAATTTGCAACCCTTGCTTCTGACGTAAGGCATTGCTGGCTGTGCCACCCCACGGGCTCTGCCAGCACCGACTGCATGCTGTCGGTTGTGGTGGTTAACAAGCTGCCCAGGGAGCCCATCTCCCAGGGTTAGGTACCTGCCTTTGTTGATGTTGGAAAGATTTTCTTTTTCCTTGCCTCTTCAAAGCAGCAGAAGTCTCTGCGGTCACAGGGCAGAGAGCAGGTGCAGCCCAAATGCTTTTTTGCTGCCGTCATGGTTAATACACTTCTGTCTGAGCTGTCTAAAATTGTGTTCTCATTGTTATATGCTTGGACTTCCTATGTTCTCTGACAGCACCATCAGTACTAAAAACCTAGGTGCTGTTTTACGCTGTAAAATGTACCCGATGCCAGTTTTGGAATCTTCTGCATAGCATTAGGTAAATCCTAACATACATCAGGACAGGTTTTCCCGTGAAAGTAAAGACTTTTTTTTTTGCATGCATTTTGAGCCTCTCTTTAGGGAAGAATGATGTGGTTAATTTTTATTGTTCTATACTTAGAGATGTGTGTGACTTAGAGATAACAGTGGATCAGCAGGTTTCCATGGTTAGGTGATGTGCTGAGGGGCACTGCGAAAGACAAGGAATAGTTTGTGACACTGAAGAACCATCTCATGGCATCCAGGCACGTTAGGCACTGTGGAAAGCTGAAGCTTGCTGTCTGAAGCACATGTGTAACGTCCTGCTTCTTGCACTGAGCAGGTTGTTTAGTTTTGCTATGCTGCCATCTCCCAGCTGCAAAACAAAGCAACAGAATATTCTGTTGCCAGAAGGGTGCAAGTAAATTTATTTGGAATCATTCCCTAGGGAAGCATCAGTGTAGGTGGATATTGTGGGGCAGTATTTCAGATGCACGTTCTCTGCTTTTAACTGTGTTGACAGTGGAGTTTGAATGAGTACCACTGTGTTTGCTAGTACCAAATGTTTATATTCTATTTGTATGTGGTGAAAATGGGAATAGGTCTCCAAGCCTACTTTCTAAATGGCAGAAGTAGATATTTCTTCTTTTACAGTTTGCTTTTATCCTTCAGCTGAGCTGTTCTAAAATAAAACGGATCCTTTTCTGCTTTTCTTTTGAGATGAACACACTGCTTGGTAAAGTTGCTGCCCATGGCAGTAGGAGGAACTGTCTATCACTCCTGGTCCACAGTATATCCAATGCCACCTTCCTTTGCTAGCCAAGAAGCCAAGGCTATGGAAATGACACAATTGAAAGGAATACAAAACTCAATAGGCACCAGTCCTATTTTCTGTCTTTTCAACACAAATTCTTTCAGCTGCCTCTGTTTTTATGCCACTCAGGACCAGTTGCAATCATGGATTCGGGGAAACGTGAGCGTCTGTCCCCGATCACTCTTCATATTCGATGAAATGGATAAAATGCACGCAGGACTCATTGACTCCATCAAGCCATTCCTGGACTACTACGAGCTCCTGGACGGAGTGTCCTACCGGAAAGCCATCTTCATATTCCTCAGGTAGGAGCTGACACCTCAGGCTTGCTGTCCTGTGCACTCGGTGCCTTCTAAAACTACCTTCAGACACAACCTTTGTTTTCTCTTTACTTAGCAATGCTGGAGCTGAAAAGATAACGGAGCTGGCGCTAGATTTCTGGAGGAACGGGAGGACGAGGGAAGACATAGAGCTCACAGACATTCAGAACGCACTGTCCGTGTCCGTCTTCAACAACAAAAATAGTGAGTGAAACTGTTTTTGAGGTGGTGAAAGCCCCACAGAAGTGATGGCCTTGTCTAGTGTACGAGCTGTGCTTTGACAGCTATGGTTTCTTGGTGTTTGGCTACTGAGGAGCCACACAGTGCAGTTCGGGGGCCTATGGGACAGCTCCTGTGAGGAAATAGAGGTTAGGAGCTCTGCGTGCACCTTGGTCATTTGTTGGCTCAAATACATGGAGGGGGGGCTGCACTTTGCATTTATTGACATGCTAAGGGGAAAGCAAGCATAAAAGAAATCTAAGGCTGGATGAAAGCTCTGGGGAAAAAAAATCAGCTCTCCCAGAGCAGCTTGTCTTGCTCTTAATAGCAAATTTGTCCTCTACGTGGAAGAGGTGAAAGTATGAGACCAGAGTCTGGAGAGCAAGGCTTAAATGTGTTCGTTTGAAAGAGATCCAACAGGCCACGCACATCTGTGTGTCTAAGATCAGGCAAAAAGCACCATGAGAATGGACTGACCTGTGCGTTACAGGCCCTAAACATACAGATGAACTCTTACGGGTTCGTAGCAGAGGGCTGTGGTATCGTTGTGTTTAACTAGAGGAGAGGAAACAAGGCCCTTCTCTTTCCCTTCGTAGGTGGATTTTGGCACAGCACCTTGATTGACAAAAATCTCATTGACTACTTTGTTCCCTTCCTGCCTCTGGAATACAAACACGTGAAAATGTGTGTCAGGGTTGAGGTCGAATCACGTGGCTACACCGTGGATGAAGACATTTTAACCAGGATAGCGGACGAGATGACCTACTTCCCCAGGGAGGAGAGGATTTACTCGGATAAAGGGTGTAAAACTGTGGATGCGAAGCTGGATTATTACTATGACTTCTAAGGCTTTATTGCTGCAAATTTAACTTAATCACAGAATGAAGAACCCGGGACATTTCATTTTTAAGCACTTTGTAAAGAAAGGACCGCTGTTTTAAACTGGTGTGTAAATAAGTGGCAGCGCCCCTGCGTTTTTATTCTGTCACTAGTCACGGCTCCCCGGTACGTCGCGTTGTGCCATCAAGGTAAGGAAGAGCTGCTCTGTGAACGCGGGGACTGTGTCTGATGGTGCCCAAGACTCCTCTCAAATCGTGTATTGATCGCCAGAACCGTTCGGCAGGCTGTTGGCACGTGGAGCGGGACTAAGATTATGGCCTGATTTTAATTAGGTTCTGGGTTGGTGTGGATGGTCTCCAGGCGAGGTTGAGAATCGTGATCAAAATCCCTGCTTGTGAAAGCCTTCACTGGGCTTGTGTGGGTAAATTCCTGCAACAGCATTAGAAGTATATGTGTATTTTCTCCTCAAGTAGCTTAAAAATACGTATGTTCTTTCCAATGCTGTGCAGCAATGATGTCTGTCTCAAAACAGTGCTGTAAATTGGCTTTGTTTGAGCCAAAGTTAATACGAAACTCTTTGGTGTGAATACTGTTCAGTGGAAAGACTTAATATCAAGTAGAAGGAGGAAATAAGTTAAAATCCTTGACTGTGTATCTTGTAGTTGGTTCCATTTTTTGGTTATTTTTTTAACGGATAAAGCTGCCCGCAGTTCTCTCCTGGGAGTGACCTTCCTAGGAGAAAAGCCTCCTTTGTGAGCGCTGGGTCAGCTTCATGGGAAGGCTGTAACGTAATGGGAAACGTGTACAGGTTGAATTTTACACCAAGGAACTGGAAAAGAGGTTTCTCCTCTTCGCCCCCGTGTAGAATTCCGAAGGCGAATTGCGGGGTTTTGCCTTTCCCGTTCTCACAACCTCGGAGGTGAGGATGAAGACCGATCCAAATGCGTTTGTGACCAATGTGAAACGCGTCAGCTGAAGTGACTGCAGAGTGCCCGACTTCCTTCTAACCGTGAGCGCTGCAGAGGCTTTTTCATTCCAGTTTCTATTAAAAATAAACTTTCCTCATCAAACGTTTTCTGTAGCTACCTTCTGGTGTTGCGTGCATTGAGTGACCTGATGTTTCCTGAAGCGTTCTGCTGTGCTTGAATGCAGGTATTTCCCTTTCAGAGTACAAAGGGAATGGATGCAGGGAGCTGTGATTTTTCCTGCTGCTTGGTGAAAGGGAAACAAGCGGACTTTGTACTGGAAACGAGATCAGTAGTACTGGCTGCGCTCAGATGCTTTTTGCAGAGGAGAGCTTTTTAGATACAGATGTGCTGAATGCTGTTGTAAAAATGAACTTGTCTTCTAGAAACTAGGTAACACCCTGCTTCTCATCTCCTCCCACCGTGGTGCCCCTGACCACCTGCCTTCCAGGCTGTGACTGAAGCCATGCGCATTTTCAGAAACAGCATCTTGATGTTTTCTCCCCGGTGGGATTAAAAAAAGTCATTAAGACTTCAGCTGTCCCCTTCTGAAGCTGTGCAATAAGCTAATGAACTTACCGGTCCTAGAATCTGACAGCAAGCGAGTGCTCTGACCTCAGGTGTTTATCTGCTGCTTTGACCTCATGATTGCAGCCATGGCTAGTTGATGGAAAAAAGCCGGCGTGGAAATGATAAACTTCTGGTGCTGACGGGCAGCTTCCCATCAGAGGAAACCGTGGCTCTTCCAGCCTCTTAGTTCTGCTTCATGTGCTATTGCAGCATCAACACGAGCATTTGGCAGACACTGGTACAAAACTTCATTATATCCGAGCCTGAGGTGGCTTAGGGTGGATGGAAGCTTCCTCCAGAGGTGGAGGTGATGTTCGAAGGGTGCAGGCTGGCTCCCTGTCAAATCTCTCCTCAGTAACCAGCAGGCCTGGCTCGGAGCATCGCCTGCATCTGGTGAAAGAAATGTTCGTGCGCCCGACCCCGCTCCCAGATTTGATCCTTCTGATCCTGTAGGACTAAAGGAGGCTTAATGGAAAGCTGCCATAAAGCAGCACTTTTCCCATAGCTGGAAATAATTAAGGCAAGAGACAAAGTGACTTAAGATTTATTCCAAATGCAGTACAGTAGTGTTACTTAGTGTTTTGAAACTGCACAAACAGTTGGCACTTGGAGTAACTGAAACTGGTGACATTTACACCTACGAATAAGTCAGTTAAGAGGCCAAGGAAAAGCAACAGTCCAATGTCCCAAGGTTAACGGCTAGCTAGCATTTGGCTCTGGGGATTGCATCAGTGTCAAAGAGTTTGCCAACGTCTGACAAACTCCACGTGGAGCTGTAAAAGGCAATTGACACTTTTTATTTAGAGCTTTACATAAACGCTAAGCTCGCTGTTGTAACTTCTCAACAGTATTATGCTAATTTGCCTAGAAGTTTTGCATCATATTTTTAAGCTTAAGTACGGGTGAGGGATTAGAAGCTGCAGTTCAAAGAGCCCGCTCCCTTGGAACAGTTTAAAAACCCTGCACTCAGACCGGTGAGAGGTACTTCTGCCCTGCACGAGGGATGGACAGATGAAAGAATTGAAGCTGTAACAACATCTAACCCCAGCCTTACCACACACGTGAAGATTAAATCAATCTTTCCCAGCCTCCTAAACTGCCACTCACCTTTCCACACAGACAGCACTTAGTATTAAAAGCTACTATAAAACATACTTCACTAGATAGGTATGGGGTTGTCGGAGGCTGATCTCCTTCCCCATACTCCCTTCTCTGGTTCTCTAGCATTGCATTTTTGTTGCTTACACTTCAGTATAAAAATACACTATTAAAAATAACTTCAGCCATGGAAGCGTCTTCCAAGCAGCGCGAGAGGAGGATTACCCACTCCTAGGCTCTTGGGTGCAGCTCAGGGGGACCGATGAAGATCTTGAGGATGTCAGGCCCTGGAACACACGCCCAGCCTAACCTGACAAGCTGCAGCACTCAAATCCTTGAGTTTTCTGCTTAAGAAGAGGACACCAGCCTAGTAGGTGGCAAGTGACACCCCTCTGCTGGGTCCCTGTGCTTAGGAAGACAGACGCCCTGCAGTTACCACGTAAGTTCACTCAGTCCCCTCAAAAAAGTATTAAAAGAGAAAATACAATTTCTTTTCCCCAAAGGAGTGGAGTGGCAAGTAATTACATTCGTTCCCTTTCTCCCCCATTCAGTACCAGATCTTCTGAGCTCATCGTGACTTTCTGTATTACCGTAGCAGGAGAGGTGCTAGGATGGAACAGCCACAACCTATAGTCCTGCTGCTCTGCTCCTAAATAGCTGGATCGCATCAGCAGAGGCCACAACAGCATCAGACTGCTGTGAAGGACTGGGAGCCCTCCAGCACTGCACTTTCTAACTGGAAGATGTTGAGGTACGTACCCTTGCAGACACTGTCACAGGTGGGATCACATGATAAACTCCTGTCACATCGCCAGCCCATGAACTAGAGCTTCTGTGTACATGGAGTGCAATTGCCTGCAAGAGTTCCTCAGTTTTGAATTGTTTTGTGGCAAGGTGAATGAGGGATTTAATCATCCCAGCAATTAATAAATCAGGAGAGGCTATATCCAGCGCCACGCTCAGCAGTTTTCTATAGGTTAAAAAATGGGGGCAGTATTTGCATATCAGCCAGTTTAGAGACGAACAGTGGGATTTTATGTTTTTTAAAAAAAAAAAAAGTTTAAAAGCCCACACTGCTCTCTCAGGACTTTCACCATATTCCCTGCAATAGTAAAAAAAACAAACCACCAAACAAGTGCAAATAGACAGGTTTCCAAAAGCTCTGGCAGTGCTTTGGAGAGGTGAAGGGTAATCAGTCCTTGGCTTTCGTATATTTCACTGCGATGTCTTCATGAATATCCAGCTTGGCCTGTACAGTCTTGCAGCCTTTATCAGAGTAGATTTTTGCTTCTTTGGGGAAGTACGTCATTTCATCCGCCACGGCCTCCACCACCTTCTCATCGACAGCATGGCCACGGGCTTTCATTTCAGCTCGGACGCACATCTTCACGTGCTTGTGCTCCAGGGGCAGAAAGGGAACAAAGTAGTCGATGAGGTTCCTGTCGATGAGGCTGCTGTGCCACAGTCCACCTGCAGGAGAAGGGGGAAGGAAAAGAGATATCAGGGAAGGGCTTTCTCTAAACTTGGGCCTGCACGGGGCAGGATCAGCAGACCAGAATGAATTCACAAAGCAGTTTATCCCAACTGCTGCCCAGGGAGGCAACGCGTGCTGGTTAGCTGGATGTGTCAGAGGGATTGCACCCTGCAGGTGTTGCTGCTACTCTTCGGTGTCCCCACATAGCACCTGCTGTGCTGAGAACCTTCCCGCGAGGGGATGACATTGCAGTGAAGGGACAAAAGGGCAGGGAGCTGGGACACCACAGGAAGGTGTGTGGTGGTGTCACAGGAAGCGGGGCAGGGTCACGGTAGGTGAGGTACAGATTGCAGAAATAACCCTGTCTGATGAAGTAAGGCAATTTCGCGTTTTCTGGGGAAAGTGACTTACTGTTCTTGTTGTTGAAGACTCCAACTGATAGCACAGGCTCCAGGTCTTTCAGCTGAATCTCTTCCCTGCGCTTCCCACTTGTCCAGAAGTCAAGTGCTGCTTTATTAATTAAGTCACCACCGGCATTGCTGTTCATAAAAGAAAGGTTTACAGCAGTGAGCTGAGACACAATTAAGCCAGAATTCCTTTTTAGCTGGTTACAGGAATTGCTAGTCTCCTTGAAGTCAAGCAAGTAACCAAAACAGAAAGCTGTAAGCCAAAACGTAGGGGAAAATCTCCAGTTCTTATCAACTGCCATCAGTGTGGGGCAGGTTGACCCGAGCCAGCAGCCAAGCACCCACGCAGCCACTTTCACTTCCCCCCCACTGCCCCCAGCGTGACGGGAGGAAAAAAAAGGAAAAACAGAAGTAAGGAGCCTTGTTGGTCAAAACAAAGACAGTTTAATAGATAAAGGAAAGAGAAAGGACAAAATAATCATTTTGAAAAAAGCACGTGGCTAAGGAAATCACTCACCATCCTCCCAGGCAGACCAGTGCCCAGCCAGTCTCTCAACAACCCTTCTGGAGGCTGACGCCTCACACTTCCTGCTCTACCCCAATTTTTCTTGCTGATCGTGGCACTACGTGGCTCAGGTCAGCTCTCCTGGCTGCATCCCCTCCCAGTGTCTTGCCCACCCCCCAGCCTGCTCTCTCTGTGTGCGTGTGTGGGGGGAAATCCTTGAGGCTGTGCAAACACTGTTCAGCAACAGCCAAACAGCGGGGTGTTATCAGCGCTGCTTTAGCCAGAAATGCAAAACAGCACCAAACAGGCTGCACGGGGGAAGTTAACTCCATCCCAGCCAGACCCAGTACACGCTGCACCCACCCCAGAGAACTGTCCCAAAATCTGAGCTCTCAGCTTAACTGTGCTCTGGGCCAGTCTCCCGAGCTCAGCACACTGCAGTGACCTGCTGTGCTGTCAGAACTGCTCCACCACAGCCATGGGCCCTGTGCTCACGAGCCCAGAGTGCTCCCTTCTGTCTTCGAGGGACGTTCTTCACCCCAGGGCAGCTCCTCTGCTGTACCTGAGCGAGGTCTCATGGCAACATCATTAGCACTGTAAATAGGGATTTATCTGGATAGCTCCAACTGGAAAAAGTGCTACCGACCTGAGGAAGATGAAGATGGCTTTTCTGTACGACACCCCATCAACCTGCTCGTAGTAGTCTAAGAACGGTTTGATGGCATCGATAAGGCCCTGGTGCATCTTGTCCATCTCATCAAAAATGAAGACGGAGTGAGGACAGGCACTAACATTGCCCCGAATCCAGCTCTGCAATTGCTCCTGGAACAAGAAGGTGAGAAACACTGAAAAGCCAGGGCTGCAGAGGGCATACCGCAGGGTGGCTGTGTGTCACAGACTCCAGAGGCACCTTTCCAACCGCCCAGACCCTGCACTCACTGGTTTTATCCTTTTCCCTAGAGAGGACCATAAACAGGTTTGTGATTGATCCCTTTAACATGACACTGAATTTAACTATGGATTATTTACTGCTCACAAATCAGAGACTTTCTTTTTCTTCCTGCTTAGGATATGGATGTGACACTACACTCAGGCTAGGATGGGAAGTTTCGGAGAAACGAAAGTGTTTCCTGTTTGATTTAACAGGGTTTCCCCCTTCATACAGGAACCACACCTACCAGCACAGCAGCTTGGGGCACCTTCAAACACAAACACGAAGCTGAGAAGTCTTTTGTTTCAAGGAGCGAAGTCACCTGAAAGCTCTCAAGCAAGTCACACTTCCTCATGGCACAGTGCTGTGGTTTTTAGTGCTCTGCACGGCGCTACGTGGTGCAAAACACTCCTTGGTGCCTTCAGGCCAGCTCTCCCACCCGCATCCCCCTCCCGGCCTCTCACCCACCCCCTGCCAGATCACTGTGGAAGAGGGGAGAAGCAAACAAGCCCTGAGGCTGCACAAGCACTGCTCAGCTCCACTGGGCTATGCCCAGCACTGCTCCAGCCACAAAGCACAGCACGACGGGGCCACAGCAATAAAGGGCTCCAATTAACAGGAGGGCTTTTAACGATGGGCTCCTCTCCCAAGAAGCCAGCAGCGGGTAGCACCAGCAGACAGGCCATCCCTTGCTGCTCTGGCCATTCTCTCTCCCAAGGTTTCATGTTCCCCGTGGGATGCGCTCACCTGGTAGAGCTGCAGCTGCTGCGGGTGCGGGAAGTGCAGGGTGGCCAAGAAGAGGTGCACGAACTTGCTGCGCAGCCCGGCGGGGTGGACGTGCTGCGCCAGGAGCTGGCTGAGGAAATTCTTACCGGTGCCGGCCCAACCGTGCAGCGACAGCGTCAGCGGCTTCTTGGGGCTGGGGTTGTGGCTGAAGCCCGTCACGGCCCGCAGCACTACCTCCTTGGCCAGATGCTGCCCGAACAGCCTGCCGTCCAGCTGCTCCCGCAACGCTACGGGGAGAAAGTCCCTCAGAGGCCTGCTGTGGGTCAGGGGGTGCCCGGGGCTCCCCGATACCCCCCTCCCGATCCCCTCGGTCTCCCTCCTGTCCTCCCGGTACCGGTGGTGTTGAGGCGGTGCCCGGCGCTGGGGCAGCACTCCACGTAGCTGCAGTAGAAGCTGGGGTGCGACAGGTACCCGGTGAGCGCCGAGGCGACGCCGATGGCCAACCCCACGCTGAGAGGCTCCAGGGCCGCCAGCCCCGGCAGCAGCAGCAGCAGCGGCAGCAGCAGCCCCGCCGCCCCCGGCATGGCGGCTCCCAGGCCCTGCTTCCGTCCCGCCGGCAGCAGGCGGGAGGACGAAGCCGGGCCGGCTCCGCCTGTAGCCGCCGTCGCCATCTTTGCTAAGGGCGCTTTAGGGGGTGGGGATGCCCTTTTAGGTGATTCGGGAGGGCCGTGACGTAACGCTGGGGTGAGGTCACGAGTTGGAGTGACGGCATTGGGTCCTGGTGATGTCATGGGGTGAGCTGGGACCAGGTCTCGGTGCCTCAGCTCCCCCTCCCGAGCCCTGCTGGGATGGGCTGTGGGGGCAAGGCCCCACGCTGTGCCTGAGGG
The DNA here is from genome assembly GCA_011076525.1 of Nettapus auritus. Classification (NCBI taxonomy): domain Eukaryota; kingdom Metazoa; phylum Chordata; class Aves; order Anseriformes; family Anatidae; genus Nettapus; species Nettapus auritus. Next base: position 6,143,464 of record CM021781.1, on the reverse strand, counting down.
GATTTGGGAATGAAACCCATACTCACAGAGACATCAGGGTTGGAAAAGCCCTCTGAGATCATCGGGTCCAACCGTCCCCCTGCTACCCATGTCACCACTACTCCCTGTCCTAAGCACCCCTCTGAGATCATCGGGTCCAACTGTCCTCCTGCTACCCTTGTCACCACTACTCCCTGTCCTAAGCACCACGTCCAGCCTTTCCCTTGAAGAAGCTTCCCGGGCGCAGTGTGGCCGCACTCCACAGAAGTTCCCTAGACCCCCGACCTTAGATGTTGGCCACACCAGGAGAGCTTGTGCTGACTCTAAGAGGAACAGTGCAGAGCACGGAGCAGAGTGGAGACAGACTTATAACGGCTAATTGGGCATCACTCCCAAATACTTTAACCTTTAACACAACAGTGCCTCAGCCCCCAGCCTCCTCTCTCTCTTCCCTCACCACAGCCCGAGGGAACAGCATGGCAGCCTCAGGCACAGGACATGGCAGCGGGCAGTGATGGCAGCCTGCCGAACCGCTACCTCAGTGTGCTTCCAGCCCCCTCTGTAAGCATGGCAGCAGGCGGCTCCCACAGACAGACACCCTGTGAGCCAGCACCGGTGCCTAGAGACCAAGGGAAATGGTGTGGAGACACAAAGGGTTTCTCCATGCCATTATCTGACACTGGTGTGCCGTGATCTCCAAGCAGACAGCTCAGCAGGGTGGGATGGCTGCATCGGCATGAGGCGGTGGTGCTGTGCGGGTGGGCTGCTGAAGTGGGACCTCTCAGGCCGCCTGGGTTTGGACCACTTGGTCTCCTCCTTTGTGCTTTGGTTTCCATGCCTGTAAAGCAGGAGCTGTGGTGCTGATCTCCTGCATGATTTCTGTGAAGAAGGTGGGTGAGTGTATAAAGCAGGCAGATACTACTACACACAATGATTATTTATTAACAGATGTTATTAATTATTATAATGCTGGGTGAAAACAGTCCTGCCACAGAAGTAGGAGATTGTCCTCTTTAAAATACGTACATTTGGGAGTGATTGCGTGGCAAGGAAAGCAAACCTCATCCTCCATGTATGTCCCTCTTCTCCTTACTCTGTGCTGTGATTGTTGCATTGCCCTTTGTATTTATTCAAGGGCTCTTCTGAAGGTCCCTCTGCTATGGGAAAGCCCGAATCCCATCAAGGAAGAACGTGTAGCTTGATGGGGAAGGAAGTTACTGGTTCTTTCATCTGCTGTGGTCTTGCAGTAGGAACACAAGGCATTTGGCCTTGTATTGTCTAGGTGCTCAAAGTCACTCTGGAGGCAACAGTCTTGCAGCCTTTGCTGGAGTAGAGCCTTTCTTCACTAGGGTAGTCGGTCATTGCCAAGGCAATCTCTGTGATGAGGTCCTCATCCTCAGGATGCCCTTGCGCACACAACTCCTCCCGGACACACTGTTTCACATGTTTATATTCAAGAGGAAGGAAAGGGATGAAATAGTCGATCAGGTTCTTCTGGATCAGTTGACTTTGAAAGAAACCACCTAGAAGAGAGAATGGGGAGCTTTACCATCTGAGTACTGCGGAGGCCAGCACGTTGCTGCACACTTCCCAGACCAGTCTGCAGAAGACGCTAAACATCAGCAGTCCTGGAACCTGAAGCCCAGAGGTACTCACTGTTTGTGTTCCTGAACATTTCCTCAGATAGCAGATGCTGGAGCTCCTTCACAGGAATGTCTTCTCTTCTCTTCAGCCTTCTCCAGTAATCAAGAGCAATCTCCGTTATCTTATCTCCACCTGCATTGCTGTTAGGAAAGAGATTCATGGGCTCATTAGAGCTGTATCTTTGCCATCTTTATTGCTCAGATCTTGCCAGTGGTTTAAGTTGCAGTAAGCCACAAACCTTACTCCAAACATTACTCCCTTTGTCCCTGCTGATTCTTTGGGACTCTAATTCCCTTTTTTAGCTTTCCTTACTTCAAGAAGATGAAGATTGCCTTGCCATAATAAACTCCATCAGTCTCTTCATGGTATCCAAGGAATGGTGTAATCGAGTCTATCAGCCCATGTGGCATCTGATCCATTTCAGAGAAGATAAAAAGGGACCTTGGACAGGCACTGACATTGCCCCGAATCCAGTTCTGCAGCTGCTCCTGTGAGAAGAGGCAACGTTATCAGGGGCTTGCACTCACAGTTGCAGACAAATTAGAGAAAATGAGGTGAAGCTGGAAGTACCTTATACAGATGGACACGTGAGGCGTGTGAGAAATGCAGTACTGTGTCGAAGTGAAGCACAAACCTCCTTCTTGGTGTACTAGGCCGATAGAGGTTCTCTGCAATGATACTGCTGACAAACGATTTGCCTGTTCCAGTCCAGCCATGGAAGGACATCACCAGCGGTTTCTTGGGCCGTTTGGAGTAAATATTTGCACTCAGAGCTCTCAGAATTAATTGGACAGCAATATGCTGGCCAAAGACTTTTTGCTCCAAATCCATCTTCACAACTGCAAGAATGAGAGGGGAGGCAGAAAATACCATTTATTCCTCCCTTTTTTTGGCTCTAGCTGAATGACCCTCAGAGAGAACAAATATTCCCTGCCCTCAGCCCATGATGAGATGGGCAGGCATCCCAACAGCATGGTAGCTACTGCTTCTTGTGAAGCCCTGAGATGGGTTCTAATTTACTTGAGGGACTTGTTCTCTACATGCGCTAAATTCTCCCTAACTGTTTTTGTGGCATCTAGTGTGCCTTCTATTTATAGAAATAAGTCCTTCTGTTGCTGTATCACGTCCTCTTAAAAAAGAACCACGACTGTTTGACTTGTTGTTGTTGTTGTTGTTTTGTTTTGTTTTGTTTTGTTTTTCAGTGGCTAAAGTGTTAAAAACCAGCCTGTTTGTAACCAGCCAAATCCAGAGCCGGTATGAAGAGATGCACTGAAGTACCTGGAGGCACACAGGTCTCAAGTGCTTGAGAATTTCCCTGGAAATCTGTGTCCCAGCTCTGAAATGAAACAGTATTTGTAGTCCTGTGACAAAGGGGTTGGGGATTTTCAGGTGGCAGGATCCGCAATTTATGGTTAAAAGGATTTGTAGGCTTTTTTTCAGACTCTGCACTCGTTCCCCACAGGCAGGGTGAGCCAGCTGCCCATCTTCCCCTTTCTCAGAAGGCCAGCCTGCTTGGCTCGGGGAAATTAAACAGCAGTGTTCTGACTCTTAGAGCTACCACTGATCGCTGCTCGTTTGACATCGATTATAGGCCACTGCTGCCTGGGGTCTGGGATACCACCGGGGTGTCCATCTCACGATGTGGGATTGTTAGCTCCTAGCCTTAAATTCACTGACAGAACTTTGCCTGCTTCTGCCAATGAAAACCAAGACATGAGCAAGGAAAAGGCTCCAGTACTTGTATGACAAGCAGGATATGTGTGGGATAAGCTTTATGAGAAGCTGAAGAGCCGCTCCTGGAGCCGCTGTGGGCTTTGACTCTCATCTTTCCATGACCAACTCAGGGATGCTGGCATTAGGAGGGAAGCCCTCGCCACCCTGGGACCGTCAGCAGGCCCCACTGGCAGCAGGCTCCTGATGCCCTTGCCACTGCCTTACCTGAGAAGTTCAGCGTGTCCTTCACATGGCAGCACTCCAGGAGGCGGCACTTGAGCCAGGAGTGAGGGGAGAAGAGCTGCCAGGTGATGGCGGCCCCCCCCATGAAGAGCGAAGCGCTGAGCGGGTCCAAGGCTGGCATCAAGGCGGGCAGGAGAACAAAGAATACACCAACGCTCAGAGGCTTCATGGTGGGAACTGCAAGCCAGCCCGGCTCAGGAGGGAAGGAAAGCGAAACAGAAATTGCAGAACAACTCTCTGCAGCGTGGTGCTTCAGGCTGCTTCAGCAAATGGGACCCGAATTTCCTGCATAGCTGGATGTGTTGATTTCATGTCAAGGGCAGAGTTACTGCTCTGTGTGGTGAGAAGTGAAAGTGTCTGAGCAGGGCATCGCCCAGGAATGGGTGGTACCGCACGGGGAGGGTGAGAATTTGATCAGAACAACCCCAGCTCTGAGGGGAGCAGGACTGGGACCTCTCAGCATCTGAAGTGAGGTGCTAATTGATCCGGTGATTGCAGGAACGTAGCGGTGCTTGTTCTGGGCTCAGCGCAGCCTCCCGGTTTCTTTCTGTGCAGCTCACAGGACTGGACACATCAGAAAGCTGCTTTTTGAAAGCAGATTCTCGGAGCAGGTATTTCGTCCTGACAGCTTCGTGATCCCTGCCCTGCCAAAACAGCGTGTTTGCAAGAGGGAGGGACAGACAGCGAAACATTTTTCATTTTCTCAGTGAACTTTTTTTTTGTAATGATAAAACGTGAAAAGCACATGTAAGTAATCCCCATTTTATTTTTAAAAGCCTCACTGGAAAAACACTGAACAGCATTATTTAGTAGTCAGTGCACACATTTAACACTTGATGTCTCTTGAAACAAGGTTTGCCCTGTGCAGCTTATGGGGAAGCCACAGCGTTGCCCATTTCGTGTCCTGTCAGCTGCCCTTGATCTCCTGCTCTTGGCTCCTTATTCCAAGGCAGTTTGCCCAGGTGGCTCCCACAGGGGGGTGTCCCCAAAGCCCCATGCCCTGGGCTGCCCAGGAGCTGAGGCACACGGAGCTGGGCTCGCAGGGCTGTCAGGCTGCCACCTTCACCTTCACCGGAGGCTGCCTGGAGGAAGGGATCAGCCCTGGAGGCGTCGTGCAGGGTTCCTTCTTGCCTGAACTCTCCCGAGGTCAGCTCAAAGGGTATTTTTACAGAAGTGGCTTGAAACAGCTGAAAAAATACTGGGAATTTTCCAGTCAGCTCTGTTTCCTCGGTGCACCAGTCCTCTGCGCTTGGCTGGGCTGAACGCTAGATGGGGTGTCAGACAAAGGGTTTGGGCCAGAATTTGCGGGGGTAGGAGGACTGCAAAAAGCTGAACGTCATTCCCGAGAAAAACAGGAAAGGAGGTTTTTAAAAACATCGCCTTGAAAACAGAGCTTGTGTTATGAAATGTGATTTCTTGGGATATCAGACAGGACAGTGCTCACGGCTGCTCGGGCTCCACCAGGACCAGAGCCTCACAGGCAATCTCAGAGGGGACCGAGAGCAGCCCAAGTTATCTCCCGAAGGAGGACGGAGAGTTGGAATAAAGAAATGAGGCGGCAGAGCTGCGATCTGTAGATTCTTTGGGCTGCACATCCGAGTTCAAGGTGCAGGCAGGTTGCACTGCTCCCCTCGCAGAGCTCAGCAGATGTTTTCCCCTCCCTCTGTAGGAATAGCGTGGTCCTGAGGACACTGGGATGTGGGGTGAGCCCTGAATCCCACTGGGATAGAGCACAGCAGCAAGTTGTGTCTTAGAAAGGGTGTGTGGGCTTCACAGTTGATAATCTATATTTTATCCTCAAATATATCTGGGACTGAGCCTCTTCTGACTGATTGTGTCAGGGGGACAGATTTGGTCTTCTGTCTTTCCACAAGGTTCCACCAACCCGCAGGGGACCACATCTCTCAAACTTGGTTAAAAAATACAAAGTGACATGCTAGAAATAACGCAGAGAAGAATTATCTCATTCATGTACAAAGAAGGGGTAGCATGGGACACGTCTATAGATCTTCTCCTTTCCATATGGGAGGGAGGTGGCATATATTTCCTATACAACAATAGGATGTATGCTGCCTAACAGGTACCAGATGGGTGTTTAAATAACCTTCAGCTGCAACATGTCATGCTGTTATCTCATTATCCCTTACAAGTTAAATGGGTTCAAGCTGGGCCCGGACATGGATGAGATGTCTAATAGCGGTGCTGAGGCTGACACTGATGGCAATTTCCTCGAACAGCTGTCTGGAAGCTCCAAGTGGAGCGCAGACCCTGCAACACGCAGCGTGCGGCGCGCCGTCTTGTTGCCAGTTGTGCTGTGCTGATGAGCACCTTGCTCTGCCCGGCTCAGCACCCTCTGGGCATAAAACTGGCCTCCTGTCCTGTCCTGACACCGGCCCCCGTCGGCGTGGGGCTGGGGCGGTCAGCCAGCAGCCAGTCATCGTGAATCAGCCGCCCCAGGCTGAGGGAACTGGAAATCTGTGGCTGGGAAGAATTTTCCGAAAGCGTTTGGTGTGTAATGGGCGGTTTGGGGTGTCCGTGACCTGTGGCATTGATGGGTGGTGGGAGTGGGAGAGGTAAAGGCATGGGGGATTACAAAATGGGGGAAAGTGAAGATTTGGGGAGCAGTGGGGGGGGCTGGAGGATGTGGGGTGTTTGCAGGGGGTAGGCAGGGGTGGGATAGGGGAGGTGGTGGGCAGGGTGTGTTGTAAAGGGAGAGACAAGGGGAGCAGAGGTGGAGTGCTGAAGGCCAGGGATGAGGAGAAGAAAGTCCCATGAGAGAGCTTTGCCTGCCCTTTCTCTGCTTTCCGTATGTTGAAATTTTCTGTCACCCGCCCACGGTTTGATTTGTGCGTTGTTGGTTTAAAGGCAGCGCTCCTGGGGCTGGCTGTGAGCTCACAGCCCTGTGGTGGGGAGCTGAAGGAGTTTGGGATATGGCTGGTTAGCAGGGCTGTGTACCTAGCTGTCGGCTCCCGAGCCAGGAAAAAACATCTTCACCCCTGGGGCAGGGCGATAGGGATCGGGGTTGTAGCCCTGCCTGGTGTCCTTGGAGTGCAAGAGGTCTCCAGGTAAGCGTTGTAGGGTCAAGGAAGCGATGCTTTTCCCCAAAAAAGTCTGTGTTTTTGTTGGAAGAGGTGTATATCCTCTATATTTCCAAGGTTCTCTGTTTTCCTCCATGAAGGAGGTTTGGTAACGTGACTGCTGGTTTACACAAGGTGCTGGGCTGGCAACAGGTTCTCACTGGAAGAGAAGAAATGGCAATTCTCTTTCCCCAGCATTCATTTTAATCTCTGCTAAGCACATCTCTTTCCACATGCTCCTCTCCCTGCTGTCTGACCCTAGCTAGACACTCTCTGATGCTCAGAATTTTTCTGAGGAGACTTTGATTTATTTTTACTTTTTTTTTTTTTTTTTTTTTTTCTCTTATGTGTGCGTGGTTTGGGTTTGTTTTCTTTCCCTTCTTCAATTTCAGCATCATCTTACCAAGTGTTCCTCGTCCTGAACACAGAGACAAGGCAGCAACAGGAAAAGGCTGTCGCTCTGACGTACTTTGGGATCTCTGAAGGAGGGGATTGCGGTGGGCTTTATCCAAATACAGAGCCTGGCGAAGCTCTGAGGACGGCGCTAACGCTGCGGGAAGGCTCTGACTCACTGGAATGTGTTCGTTGGCCTTTCTGTAACACGATGGTTATAGAAATAACACCAGGCACCAAAACCTACATTAACGATGAGCAAACATTGTCTAATCCTGGCAACACCCAGGGAGTCAAGAGACTGTCATCCTCCTCTCGCAGGTAGGGAAATTGAGGTTTGCAGACAATCCAAGTTCTTCTTAACATGACCGTTTATAGCTGGAAAACTTATAGCAAGGGGATTAGCAGCTCTGCTCTTTCTTTGATATCTTTGCTCAAGAGCTTGAGCTGTGACTTGCCTTGAGCAGGTTTAAAAATCCTTGTCTGGGACACAAAGTCAGAGTTCTTCATGTCAGCGTGCGCTGCTGGGGGTGGATGGTCTGACAAGGGAAGGTACGGAGGAGTTTGGGGTGTGGGTGAAGGGGAAGCCTCATGCACGTGTCCAAAAACCTCTGCTTGTGTGAAATAATCTCTTTGTCTGAACCCCTGTGAAGTTCTGATGTACCTGTAGGGTTTGTTTTTTTTCCCTCTGGATGCTGTCTCTAGAGAGCACAGCTGAGAGGTTCTTCCCTACAAGAGGAAAGGATTTCCCACCTGGATGCCCAACCTGAAAGTCTTTTGTCCAGAGCCTATATTGCGGTCGGAGAGCAGCCTCAGCACGCTGTACAAGCAGCACCAACCCCGAGCAAGGTGCAGCAGCTGACGGGGAAGAGAGGTTTATCAACACTCCTGATGCTGCTGGGCCTTGGTGAATGCTGGCAGTCTGCAGAGGGGGAAGAAAAAAAAGGCTGTTTGTTCCTAAAATGGATTTTTGTGGCATCGATGCACTCCAGGCTCTTCTAGTTTGGTGCCAGGAGTGAATAGGTTAAGATACAGTTTGGAGAAAACCTTTGTAAAGGATTTAAGTACCTGAGCTGCAAGGACAATGGGGCTCAGGGTGTTTTGTGTGCTGGTTTGAGCGTCTCTGGTTGCAGGGCAGGAGGATGCAGCAGCTCCAGGGCTGAAGGTGTCACCCAAAGCCAAGTGCACAACACGGCAGCCACAGGAGGACCATGCAAATCCTCCCGGGCTGAGGGAGGCAAAGCAGAAGGGGTTTTGTGTGTGCCACCAGCCTCACCTCATCACCCATCACTGCTCAGGGCTGGCCCTGCTCCAGCCTGATTGCCTCTGGGCTTCGATTTCAGGGCCTGTGTTGTGCAAGATCGAGGCTAAATAATGGGCAAATTCGAAATGACAGAGCCAGTGGACGGGCTATCAGGTTGCACTACGTGCTGCTGGTTAGTCTCTGTTTTGACTTGTAAGCTCCCGGTGCAGACATCACATCACCTGTGGCTCAGTGACCAGGTCTGGGGACTGTGCTGTGACCCCGAGGGTCTGGCCACAGAATTGTCACCCAGCTCCGAGCAGCACCTTATCCGTGCTGTGAGTTCCTCATCAGTGAGGTGGGGATGCTGTGAGACTGGGTTGTGCCCCTCTCAGTCCTTTTTTTTTTTTTTTTAAATTGAGATCAGAATCTGAAACTGGAGACTGTTCCTGTTTGGCTTGCAGTGGGTTCCAGTCTGGGACTGGGATCTGCTTTCTGGTTTTGTTCTCCAAGCTGGCTTGGAAGCAGCTGGAGCGGAGTGGTTCTCGTCTGAGCCCGTCTGTGTAGCAATAGTTCTCACTGAGAGAGCAAGAAATAATAGGGAAACTCTACTCCGTGTTTCCTTCTCTCTTAAAACTTGATTTCTATTGCAAATAATAACGTAGGGAGGAAAACTGTGTGAAAGGGATGAAGCCTAAACTTGACTAAGTAAGAAAACACTGCACTCAACGTGGCGGGGGAGGATCGCTACGGGAAGAGGATTATAGGGCGTAAGTAATGCGGTGCCCTCCGGTCACAGGCTCTCTGATGTGGCGAGTGGCTTGTATCTCATCCAACGTACATAAGGTGGTGGAGCTATTAACCAGGCATCATCGTCCAATGCTTTGGGACCCTTAGGTGAAAGAGGGTTTGAAAGCGTTCAGGAGGCTTTGGGCTGGACTCGAATCAGAGGCTGCGTTTGGCTTGGGGTTTGCAAAACTAAACACCCTGCTCCTTCACCCATCTCCTGTGGAAGAACAGTCAATACAGGCCACTAAAATTAGTCCTGCAAAGCAGCTATTCCGACTGGCGCCTCTGTTTTTCCTGCTCCTCTGGTTCATGCTTGAGTAGAGACCTCTGCCTCGTTTTAAACTGGCTTTGAGGGACACGTAGATCCACCAGGAGGTAGCCATGTGCTGTTTTAATTGTTCCCCAATTTGTTCCGACAGGCAGAGCCTGGCTGCCCTTGGAGGTTTCCGAGCTGGGCTGGTGCTAGCTGGCTGCTCACGAGGCACGAGGAGGCCCTTTGCCAGCGTCAGGGAGGGATCTGAAAAGGTTCGGTTCTCTTTCCAGGAGAAACGTGGTCTAGCAGGGAGGAGAACGGACTCTGCTATGAATAGACGGTGGCAGGCAGGGCTTCAGTTTCCAGCTATTGTTAAAATGTGTGTGAGAGCTGGGAACCCTGCGGCAGGCAGTGAGCTGGAGAGAGATAAAAACAGCACGGACACACTCAACAAAGAACAGTGTTCGGGCTATGCTAGCAGCAGAGGAGACTGTGCTGGGGGATACAGAAATGTCCCGGAGGAACAGAGATGAGCAAGGCAGATCTGCTGCCGGATGGCTGCGGGGTGAGTGTCCTGGGCTTGTCTTCTGCCAGAACATAGCTGGAATTCCTTCAGTTTGGAAGTAGCCCCTCCAGAGTACTAAATAACTTGGTGCGGAGTCATCCTAGCCCCCCTCAGTGAGGACTTGTGGCATTTAAAAGAAAAATGAACTCTTAGGAGGCTGAAGGACGGTCGGAGTGTAGTGAGCTGGGAGTCATGTGCTGGTCATCTGCTTGCTTCAGCGTTGGAGGGAAATAAGAAAGTATGACTGGGATAATCAAAAGCACAGAGGAATCTCCTTTGAAGAGAGATGAAAGTGAACGGGACTGTGATAAAGCTGAGTAAGAGGTGATTTCACAGATAAATATCAAAGGAGGAGGACGCTAGACAAAGCTGAGCAAGAACTGCCGTTCTTCCTAACCCCCAGCGTGCTTCTGTGACATGAACAAGAGGGGAGGCAGATCCTATAAAAAGATTATCATAATCTTAACTTAAACTGCGTTTTATTATGGAACTCGTTGTCCATAATGGATTCACTGTCCATTGTCAGATGGGTAATTTAACTTTAGCAGTTTGGGAAAGTGACTCGACACATATAATTATCAAGCATTACCGTCAGCTATGACAACAACAACTTGGGAAAGAGAATTAAACCTCGTGATTCAGAGCTTAAATTAATCCCCAACCTTTGAAGGGCACCAGGGCGTGTATGGGGCCAGCTAGCCCCAGTCCATTGCTTTTTACCCCCAGTAGGTTGTGGAAATGGTGGTGGAGCTGAGGCTGGCATGTCTGGGCAGCTCCCTGCTCCTGTTGAGGAGCAGTAGCCCTCTTCCACCAGCAAGCATGCCCACAAAACCCTTTTTATTGCCCAAGTCCCTTTTGGGGCAGCTCCAGCCCTGATAACATGGCCTCAGCATCCTTCAGCCCCCATCTCTTCCCACCTGGTCCAGCTTCTCCCTTGTTAATGGGCGAGCCCTTCTTGTTCAGTTTTGGCCAAGCTGGTGGCACTGTCAACAGAAACGTGCCGTGCTAGGCAGATGCCTTCTGCTGTGCTGTAAATATTTGTAATGAGAACCTCTCTCTTGGAGGAGGGCTGCGTAAAGCAGTCGTGGTTGCATAAACACAGCGTGGAGCAGATTTCTGGAGCACACGTCATGGACACGGGAATATAGCCTGTGAGGCAGGAGAGCCATCGAAGCACGGGACCCGTCAGGTTGCTGGAGGCCTGCTGGTGGATTGCTCAATGGGGAAGATGTAGGATGGTTTATCTAAGCGTTGCTGCCCATGATGCTACTTGGACATTCCCTCTGGGAGGTTATCTGGTCCTACGTCCCCTTCTCTTTCCTTGCCATAGGTTTAGAAAACATGCCCTGACTGCTTCTAAATTCCAGCTCAGTGGATGCCGTGCTGCACAGGGCATGTAGTCCCTGCTCTGACGTCCAGGAAGGGGCTTGTGAGCTTCCTTCCCTTCTCCTTATCTGCTGCTCTGCCACCTTGGGACGTAACTGTGAGCGATCCTGGAGGGCAGCTGGGATGACTGCAATAAAGAGCTTCCAGGCAGTGGGGACTGGAAACAACACAGTTAAATTGCTCCCTGCTTTCCAGGCTGATTGCAAGGAGGGTGTTCTTAGCATTGGGGGGTGCACTTATTAATAATGTCAGCGCCAGGGCTTGGGCCACCTTTCTCCTGGCTGCTGAGGTGCAGTCACTGCTGCTGACATAGGCCCAAATGGCACGTGTGTCGGTAAAGGAAAGGAAAGTCTTAAAATGCATCTGGAGCATGGCTTACGGGCTGACAAGTGACTTCATCCGAACTGCAAAAAACCTCAGACCTCCAAGAAGTGTTCCCTGGAGGCCGAGCCAAGCAAAGAGCCCTGGCTTGAGGCTGTTTATGAGGGGAACAACCCATCCTGCTAAGGAGCCACCAAAGCAGCCTGGTTTCACCTCAGGCAAGGTAACCCTGGGTGGGGGGATGAGCCGAGGGCAGGAAGAGGAAGTGCAATTTTTTGGTTGATTTAAGCTCTTCACGGTGTCTGCCACATAATTCTCGGTGACTAAGCTTGGAAAGCATGGCTGAGGTGAGCTGAGGTGGTTTGTGCGGGCCTGCTGAGGAAGGAGGACAGCCCAGCTGCCTGTCCTGCCAAATGCCTTGCTCCAAGGAGTGCAAGCCTCCAGGAGATCGGTGTGTGTGATAAGGGGGTTTAGAAAACATGACCTATGAGGAGGGGCAGGAGGAATTAGCCCTGTTTAGTCTAGGGGCGATGGAGGGGACAGAGAGGACTCGGGGTTTTGAAAATCAGCGCTGTGTTTTGGAAAGGTTTGTGGTGGGTGAAGCTCGGTGGCAGGTCGTGAAGGGAGGCTCTCTGTGGAGCTGCCCTTGCCAGGATGGTGTCACCGCTCCACTGGTTTTGGGAGAGGTGAGGACACGTTGACCCTTCCCTTCCCCTTGTGCAACCTTTGTGTCACTGAAAGTTGTGTCACTGAACACAGCCTGAAAATGCCTTTTTAAGACCCGTTTTCAACAGAAGCTTAAAAATGGGTGAGTTCTACTGTTCTTCCTGGGTTTCAGGGCAGGGTCAGTGAAGAACTCGCTGAGGGATTCCCACCTGCCCTAGATAGGTCCCTGACATTGAGGTGGGCACCCCACTACACTCCCAAGGGTGACGGAAAGGCCACCTCAGGTTGTTTTCTCCTTCAAGCTCCTCTTCAGTGTCAGGTCTCTGCAAGGCTGAAACGTGGGCCCACATTTGCGCTCTGTCCTGGCCGTGTTAGGCAGCCAGAGCTCTCACAGCTGTAAAACGTGCCTCGATCCCCAAAACACGGCATGTGGAGGCAGGACCGTGCAGCATCCCTACCTTTGCTCTTGCTCAACAGCATCCCAGCAGGGCATCTGTAATTGTTTTGTATGTTTGCAAATACTTGCTTCAAGTCTCGGAAACGCTTCCTGATTTTGGAATTTTTGGCAGCAGGATTTATTTCTCTTCTCTCCCCAGTCTGGCTGGGAAACCCCCTCTTTTTGGCCAATAACTTGTGTGTGTGTTTTTTGCATGCTGTTTACAGCTGGTAGGATACGGTTCTGGGGAAAAGCAACTCATCGTGCATTGCTGCAGTGTGAAGCAAGAGAGAAGCTGGCTTCCCGTGCCCTGTCCCCCGTCGCCCACCCTCACCCCATGGCAGCAGTGGCAGGTGCAGCTCTGCAAGAAGCCAGCCTTTGGGCCAGCTGGGTAAAAGGGAGGAAAAAAAGCAGAGGAGAGGAGCTTCCCTCCCAGCTGGGCTGCATCCCTGTGCGCGCTGCAGCCCAGCCAAGGAATTCTTTCCTCTAAGAGAAAGCTCAGGCGTGAATCCATGTGAGGCTGAGACCAAGAAAAAATAATCTGCCTCCCACATGCTCGCAGCCTGATGGCCTCTTTTCCAGCAGGCACCTCCTTGGGGCAGGAGCGGGGCTGGGAGCAGGGCAGCAGCCCCGTGGCGTTTGGGAGCAGATGGAGCCCAAGGGAGAAGCGGGGAGGATGTGCCACTGCCTTGTTCACTTGGCCTTGGTGAGGAGGAACAGCAGCTGCCTCTGCTCCTTTGCCGTGCTGGGGACCCCGAGCCACTGCACCCCTTCCCCAGGCCCCTCTGCTGCTGCCAGCATCTGGTCTTCCCAAGCACGACGTGCAATTTGGGAGAGTCCCATCACACATTCTTTGTGCCTGAGGCCTCCCAGGCAGCTCCTGCCAGTACAGCTGTGAGGAAAATGCTTTACAAAGCAACAGACAAAATCTCAGAGTTTGCAGGAAGGCTGAAGCAGCCTGTTTGTTTCGGGAGATGCTCGTGATGCTGGTTTTGCTGCTGAGTTACTTTACAGTGTCTTCTCCTGTCCCACACACCCCAAAGAGCAGCACAGACCCCAGGAGCTGCATGTGGGGCAAGGGCACTTCACTGCCAGCCAGGGCAGAAGGTGCGGCACAGGCAGGGCCCAAGTGCGTCACCCTGGCTTCATGCAGGCTGAGCAGAGAGCTCAGGTGGAGCACCTTTCTGGTTGATAAATAGCTGAAACAACTCATGCCTTTACTTGAAAACGTGGCTGTGTTTGAGCTGGAGCAGTGCTGCCTGCCGTGGGTCACTGGGTTCCCCAGGGCTGGTGCCTGTCTGCCTGCTCCTGGGCTTCGTGATGGGAGAAGCGGGGAAGGAGGCACCTGTGCTGGCAGCAGCCTCCGATCAAGCTGGGAATGTGGCTGAGCACCACCTGCAGCCCTGGGCAGTGGCAAAATCCCAGCTGTGCTCAGGGAAGGGCTCTGCACCCTGTCCAGCAGCAGGCAGGAGCGCCCTGGGGCAATGCTGCTCCCTGCCTGTCTCCAGGCTGCAGCAAAACCTTCCTCCTTTCCCCACACACAGCTCCTGGGATGATTCTAACCCGGCCACTAAATCTTTCGAAGCCTGGCCCTGATTCTTATTAATAATTTCTCCAAAGAACGCTGTGTTTTTTGCTAGCAGGGCTGGTTTGGGATGGGTCTTTTCCTGAGCTGAGACCTTGTGCCCTAAAGGCTTTAGGGCACGGCTTGTGTTGTGAAGCCACACTGCCTTTAGGACACGGTTTATATTCAGAGGATGGCTCTGTCCTAGCAGGATGTGATCTGTGTAGGAGGATCAGCACGCTGACAGTAACAGCCTGCTTCCTCCTTAATACGTGTGGTGGCTGAACTTGCTCCTGGCAGCTGGCATTGCCCCATGCCAGGAAGGTGCCGCCCTGCTGAGGCTGTGTCCTGCAGTGCAAGGACCCTAAATGTGAGGCTGGGATCCCAGGGGCATCCCCTCTCCTCCAAAGGTGGCTTCTGCCCATCGTCCCCATCCACAGGGGTGCTGTGCCCTCCGCACTGGGCTTCAGCTGTGTGCAAAGGGGGCTGAAATGCAGAAACCCATGGAAGAAGGATCTTTCTTTGCCTGCTGCAGATTTAAACATCATGGATCTCACCCCGCACATCCAGCACGTGTCTCTGGGTCTGCTCCAGGGGCTTACACCTAAACAAACCTCATTGCTTGATCACTTCATGTAATTTATATTGATGTGAGTTGCTGGTGCAAATTGGCCGGGACTTCCTGCCAGCGCTTGAATAACACCGCAGAGAAAGTCCGTCCGTCTGTCTGTCTCCAGCTGCCAGGAGAAGTCCTGGCACGTCTGCAGGTGGTACCGAGCTCGTGTGGTGCTGCTGCTCAGCGGGGCGTGCTGCTGCCTCGGGAGGGGAAGAAGCAAGAAGAAGGCGCTGCAGGATGCCCGTGGGCTCAGCTGGCAAACCTGGAGCAGGTCCCTGCAAAGTGTGAGGGGTTGGCGAGGGGCTTTCTGCCCCAGCTCCAGGCTCCTGGAGGAACGCTCACCCCTGTGGCAGGGCTGGTCTGTGCCTCGCATCGCCCAGCCCTTGGGCACCGAGGTCCTCCCCGCTGCGGGGCTGCTCCCCTGAGCTGTATGGAGGGGAAGTGGAGGTGAGTGGTTTGCACCTGGCTTTGCCATCGGCTGCTTGCGCTTGGCAAAGGCGGAGGAAATATTTCTGATGCTCGGCTTAGAGGGAGAATTGCACAGGCTTGGATGCAGCCCTGTGGTGACACAGGACCGGGCTTCAGGGTGAGCACCTGGCTCTGACTGCAGGGTTTGGATCCCCCTGGCCATTTTGGGGTCCCTCACAGCCCCGGGAAGCAGCCAGCCGGAGCCATTCCCTGCCTGGCCACCGAGCACCGGGCTGTGCCGGGACTTGTTCCATGGCATCCCCATCTCCAGGGTGCTGGGGACTGGCTGTGAGTGCGTCCCCTTGAAGTTGGGCATTTGGGGTGTTCAGGGGCTCTCTACATGCTCACAACATCGTGGGGCTGAGCCGGTGCATCGTGATGGGTGGCACAGCACCTTTGGGTCCATGGCATCACCCCAAGCCCGCTCCACAGAGCAGCCACGGCAAGGGAGATCCAGAGGTGGATGCAAAGAGGTGGCAGATCTCTGCGCCAGGAGAGGGGGCTCCTGCTGTCCGTCCTGTCCCCAGGGTGGCTGCCAACTGCTGGGGTTGAATCTGTCCTGGTGCAGCAGGGAGGGTCTGCGGCAGCAGCACCTGAGCTTGGTCCTGGTCCTGGTTCCTCTTGGACCAAAGCTCGCTCAATGGGTAGTTAAAAGGTTAAAAAGCACAAAAACAAGAGCAGACAGAAGCAGCAGTGCTTTGGTAGTTTCTTTTGATGGATACCAGCCATCCTACTCTGCTCATTGCTTTTCTGGGCTTTTTTTTTTTTTTTTTTTTGTGGCTGGAAACAACTTTTCTATTCTAAAACATCAGCTAATGAAAAAACCACTGACATTCTCAGAACACTCATTTTCCAGAGAACATCCAAAAGTTTCCATGTGCCTGACACACGTCTTCTCGTGTGTTTAAAGGAACCGAGCCCCGGACCCAGCCCTCCCACCCCCCAGGCTGGGGGACCCCTCTGTGCCCCGGGCTGGGGAAGGAGGAGTTAAAGGCTCGCAGCAGCGGAGCTGCGACCCCTCCATGCAGGCTGAGATCCTGCTCTTTCTTTAGCTGGCTGGGGAAAATCAGCTCTAAATTCAGATGCCGCTTTCTAGACCGGGGATAACGTCGTACCTGCTTCCCCTGCTTCACCTTGCTGGAGGAATCCCAAGCCTTGCTGTCCCCGGAGCTGGGAGATTTGGTCTGTGCTTCTTTCTGCTGTTTGGGGCTTTGGGGTTTTGTTCGTGCTTAGTGGCTTCGGGAGCATCCCAGTGCCCTTTTGGGTCAAGGGATGGCTCTGTCCCCTGTCCCTTGGCAGGTGGCAGCGGAGGGGAGGGCTGGCTGCCTCTGCCGGGGAGCGCTCAGCCCATGCTGGGCGGGACTGGGAGCACTGGGAGCGCTGCCACGGAGGGGTGGCTGCGGGATCCAGGACGGAGGGAGCACAGCAGCACAGGCTGGGTGCAGCTGAGGTAGGTGCCTGCCTTCTCCCCACCTCCTCCTCCCTCCCAGGGCTGCTGATGGGTGAGGGATGCTCTCAGCAGCTCCAGACACAAACGGGAGGGGAGCTGGGTCTGGGGGGTCGTGGCGGGGTGTTTTAGGGCAGGCTGCTGCTTGCTGTGCCCCCCAAGAAGCCGAGGAAGCCTTGTCCCAGCTTGGGACATCCTGGGGGGGCAAGAGAAGCACAGAGCAGGGTGAGCAGCTTGCTTTCCTGCCCACCCCTGTTTTTTGCTCGCTGTTTGCTTCTGTCCAGCCCGAAGGGGCTGTGGGCTTGCTGACCGCTGTCCCTGCCCCTGCAGAGCCCTCGCAGCCCAGGCAGGAGCTCGGCGGGCTGGAAGTGCTGCAGACACCCGGGTGGCTCTGAGCCTCCCCCCACCATGCTGGAGAACAAAGTGTTCCTGTCATTTGCGTTCTACAGCACGATCCTGATCGTGAAAATGTACGTCGTGGCCATCATTACGGGGCAAGTGAGACTCAGAAAGAAGGTACGTTCCAGTTTCCTTTCCCTTCTTCCCCCCTTCTGCTTTTCCCTTGGGTTTCTGTTTGGGTTTTCTGCAAGCCCTTTCTTCTTTTAATCCTGGAAAGGCCGACACCAAGTTTTGCAGAAACAAGCCGAGTTTCCTTTGACCTGAGTTGAAAGCAAAACATGTTTTATAGCTGGGGCAGATAAATATCTCGCTTCTCTTTGGCTCTTTTTGTTTGTTTCTACCATCTGTAGCTTGATGTTTATCATTTCTGAATCCTAATCTAAATAGCAATTTCAGATTTAAAATGCCATGCAGGTGAGCTGCTTCTGGAAGGAGGCTGTGTTTACAGTTAATTTGCTGTGTCTGGAAGAACAGGAGGAAAAAAATGGGTTGAGCACAGATCGTTGAAATGCCAGAAGAAAAGATTGTGATGGAGCAGAAAGCTTTCGTGCTTTCAGAGGCTGAATCGCTTCTTGGGCACTCCAGGAGAGGGAAAAGTCGTGGTGAACAAAAACAATAGTGAGAGGAAATGGTTCTTGGACACGGGGAGAAAAGGAGCGGGAGCCTGACTGCCTGCAGCCCGGTGGGAACTTGTGGCAAAACTCCGCAGTCTGTAAAAATAACTCGAAAAATATTCGAGACGTTTCCGACAGCATCAGAGGACTGCGAGGGAGAGCTTTCTGCTCTCAGGCAAAACGCAAAGATGGACACTCCTGTGCTGCGGCATCATCGTAGCTAATGATTTGGCTTTTCCCCGAGTTTGTGAGCGATGCTGCAGCCCCGGGACAGCCTGGGCTCGTTACACGATGAAACGAAACACCAGGGTCCCTGCCAGGCTGCAACGCGAAGCTGTCGCGTGTAAACAGGTCTCTGCCAAGCAGCTTCTGAGCATAGGTGGGGAGCTTGCATTAATCATTTCTGTTTGTGAGCCTATCGATGACGGGTCCAATTCCCCCCGGGGCTTGTTTCAGTCACAGAGCATCGGTGCCCAAAAGCCAGCCGGGGAATTTTCTGTCTCGGTAGGGCAAACCGATCTGTCATTCCCGGTTATCTTTTGGATGCTGCTTTCACCATCAGCAAGTGCCGTGCCAGGAGTGATCTCATTCAGTGGCTGGCAAAGGCTCTTCCAAGTGGATTTAGTGCAGAGAAGTGGGCTGGGGCCAGGCCAGCAAGGGACCCCCGGGAGCTTGGATCCCCAATTTCTGATCTGCTTGGTGGGCAGAGTGGGTTTTTTTAGGGGAAACCCATCCGGATGAGCGGGGCTTAACCCCCATAGTCGTGCACGTGGAAGCACGTTTGCCCTTGTGTTCAGGAAGGGTGGTGAGAAACTGGGGTTCAGATAGCTCTTTGGTCTCAAGGGCTGGGGGCAAAACTCCCACCTGTAGAGTTCTAGGACGTGTTGTAAGCTCTCCAAAATGCAGCGGGACAGATTGGGGTGGAAACTCCTAGCTCTGGCTGGGGCCTCCTGCGATAAATGTGATGGATCAGCCACATCTCCTCAGCATCCAGGCGAGGTGCTGACCCCTCCTCAGCCCTGCCTGCTGCCCAGGGTGGGCTGGGGGACCCAAGGTGAGCTGAGGATGGGGGTCTGGCAGGGACCTGCACAGCTGAGGGCACCCAAACGATGGAGCCCCAAGATGGAGCATAGGAGGCCCCGAGCGAGCACTGACTGTGCTCCTCCGATGCAGCTTAGCTGATTTAATGATTTTTTTAACCTTGCCATTTAAAATTTGCACAGAAATCGAAACAAAACACCTAGATGAAGCCTCCACACGTGTCCCCTGACAGCCCCCCTGGGGGACTTTCTCTTGCAGGCCTTCGCCAACCCTGAGGACGCGCTGCGCAACGGGGGGCTGCAGTACTACCGCCAGGACCCTGACGTGGAGCGCTGCCGCAGGTAGTACCGGGGCTGGCATCGCTCCCTGGTGGGGCTGGAAAGCTAAAAGGGTCATTAATTAAGTAATTGCCTAGATGGGTGGAATGCCTGCAGGTCCGAGGCAGGCCCTGCACACCAGGGCAGCTTAATCTTTAATGGGAGCCTGGTGTGTGCTAGTGCAAGGAGAAGTGGAAGGACAAAGGTTTGGGGTCAGCAGACACCACAAAACCCCAGTGCTCAGAGCCCTGCCAGCCCCTGGGGGCTTGCCCTGTGTCCACAGCTGGGGAATCCTTGTGCCCTGCTCTGACAAGGCCCCAGTTTCAGCGTGGCTGCTCCCAGCACCGGGTGCTGCCCTCCCTGGAGACCTGGCATGGGGCTGGACACAGAAGCAATAACTTCTCCCTCCCCGATTAGGCAGCCCCACACCTTCCCCCCATCCTGTGGGGCTCACCCAGAGGAAAATCCCGAGTGATCCAGACCCAGGCTTGCCTTGACCCCTCAGGGGAAGGTGCCTGGGTGCTGGACCCGACGCCACAAAAGCTGGTTATGCACAGGAGGGCTGGAGTTGTGCCCAGCCCCGCTGAACCCCCAGCTGCCAGCACGGCTCTGGGGGGGCTCTGCTGCCCCCATCACCCCCATCTGCTGGGTTGGCTTTGCAAAACATCCCGTACCACCCAGTCCCCAGGCTGCCAGGGGTTAGGAGGAGGAGGCGGTGAGCTGTTCGCTTGCTAGAAAAAAAGAAAATAATAGTAGCAATGTTAATCACAACCCTCTTTTGGTTAGTCAGAAAAAAAAAACAGGCTTCCATAAAAAATTAATAACCGGAGCTGGAGGAGCGGCCTGGGGAATTCTGTGGCTTGAACTGTGCGGTGAGCACAAGCCAGATCTGACCTTACAAATCCTTTTGCAGCCCTGGGGGAGCCAAATTAAACCCGAGGCCTCTGTCCCCATTAGGGTGCAGCAGGGCGCTCGGCCCTGGTGCTGTGCTGGGGGCTGCGTGGGCTGCACAGAGCAAGCAAGGTTTCCCCCTTGCTTCGCCTGGAGGCCCCTGGCTGTGCCTCAGCCCTGGAAGGACAATTTGCCTTTTTTTTTTTTTTTTTTTTAAACCTTCTTCTCCCCGTTTTTCACTGGTCCTTCCAGCCCCGCCACAGCTCTGCCGGGCTGGGTTGCTGGGGACTGGTTTGGATGTGGCAGGGACGAGCAGCCACAAGGAGAAACCCGTGCACAGCGCCCACAGCAGCACGGCGGGGCTGAGGGACTCATTTCAGTGCCTCCTCCAGGCCAGTTCCTCGCTGCTGTCCCCAAACCACACAGAGAGCTGCTGGAATGGGCTGTCCAGCAGGCTTCTTGCCACGTCCATCCCTCCTTGCAGGGGGACAGAGCAAGCAGAGCCCTGGATGAAGCTCTCCTGGGCACAGCAGCCTGGGCATCACCCTCACACTGCAGCAAAGACAGAGCTGGAAGCAGCTTGGGTTTTGGCAAACCTTGTCCTGAGGAGCTCGGTGTGCTTGGGGTGCAGCAACCAGGACGGACACTCGGACATCTCCCCTGCCATGGAGCTGCCTCCAGGGGCAGGAGAGGGGCTTTAAAACACAGCCCCTCTTCCCTTTGCAAAGTCCGCCTCCATCCAGGCTCATCGCAGCCATGTCTGCGCTAATGAGCTGAGACTGAGCAGCCTAAAACCTCACGGCCGCTTCTCAGCTTGCGCAGAGTAGCAAAAGCGTCTTGGCTTTTGCTTCAGAAAATAAATGATTGCAGATTTTCTCTGGGCTTTGTGGACATTTGAACTTGCTTGGGCACAGGAGTTAGGAAGGGGACAGGGTTTGGCCCCGTGGCCATCCATGGACCACCCTTGGGCCATGGCTGCCACCGCAGCCCCAACACACCTCAGTTCCACGGGCACTGGGCGTGGGATGAAAGTGCCACGAGTCCTCCCATCCCGGGACATATGTCTGCCTGCAAACCACCCGCTTGTTGAGCAACTCAGCCACATTTGGGGCTGTGCCGCGCTGGCCCCTCTCCAGCTCGCAGCGTTTTGCAGCTCTGCACGGGGTATCTGTTTGGCTTTGTTAGTTTATAACTCCAGCCCTCGAGTTGTCAGCCATGGCACCAAAGGCATCCCAGGCACGGAGGGCAGCTCCCCACCGGTTTTGGGAGCACAACATCCCCTCCAGGGGGATGCTGGGTACAAAATCCTGCTGTATGCATGTGTAGGGGGGTGTCCGAGCCTTTTGGGGGCTGCATCCACCCCCTTGGTGGGCTGGGAGACAGCAGGGAAACCCGGTGGGAATGAGCAACCTCATCTCCCTTTCCAGGGCGCACCGCAACGACATGGAGAACATCTTCCCCTTCCTCTTCCTCGGAGCCGTCTACTCCCTGCTGGAGCCCAGCCCCGCGGTGGCCAGGCTCCACTTCTTCGTCTTCTGCGCGGGGCGCGTGGTGCACACGGTGGCGTACCTCCTGCGGCTCAAGGCGCCCACGCGCTCCGTGGCCTACAGTGTGGCGCAGCTGCCCTGCTTCTCCATGGCTCTGCAGATCCTCCTCGCCGCCGCCCCGTATTGGTAACGCCCAACAAGACCGGCCACCCAAACCCCCCCATCGTCCTGCTCTCTGCAGCTGTGTCGGGACAAAGATGGCCCCGGCTGGAGCGGGTTGGGGTGCGGGGGTGCTGCTGGTGCTGCGGGGATGTGGCCGCAGCAAGGTCCCCGTGTCTATGGTGGAAAATGGGCAGGGAGTCCCCGGGGGGAAGGGAAAGCATCCCCAGGGAGAAGGGAGGGGATGCTGAGCAGGCTTCCCTCGCTCCTTTTCACGTCCTGTCCTCGAGGAAGGGGTTTCACCGAAGGAAAATGGGTTTTCTGGATAACTGACCCAGACTGGGGAGGGGAAGATGTGCCCTTTCTCAGTCACTGACACCCCATGAACCAGGAGGGAAAAGCCACAGCGATCCCACGGCTCAACAGAAACTCTCGTTTGGCAGATGTGGGTGCTGGCAGAGGGAGGGAGAAAAGCAAACACCGTCCTGGTGCCAGGAACGGTGCAGAGCCAGCGCAGCGGGGGCGAGCGCATCCCCCTGCAGCCCCTCTCGTGAGCGGGGGCGGCTGCTCCGGGCTTTGGGTCTCGGCCCCATCACGGGATGCACCAGGGCCGTGCCCAAAGCAGCCGGCAGGAACTGCCTGCCCTGCAGGGAGCTGCACCCTCACACACATCTGCATCCGCACGCTGATGCCTGGAAAGGCTCCTGGGGCTGCAGGGTAAATTTCTTCTCTTCCGCTTGCAGCCTTTCCCTGGCTGCGGGGCGGCCTGTTGCTATTTGGGGAACGTGCCGTGGCCGCTTTGGGGTTGTTTTCTTTCATCTGTCCCCTGCCGTGCACAGCACGGATCAGCTGGTGTTGGCAGAAAGCTCTGGAAACGAGCGGAGTGGCTTTGAACACGCGCCCAAAGCCGTGCCCCCGCGGGAGGAGGGTGCTGCTGCTCCCCAGTGTTGCGTGAAGGTGTGGTGGTGGAGCAGAGGGGCTGGGACCAGAGCCCTGCAGGAGGACAAGAACTTCAGGAGAACAAGTGTTTCAGGACAAGCCTTCTTCTGCCACACAGCTGTCTGCGAGCACCAAGCAGCACCAGACGATGGGGAGCCCCTTTGGAGGACAGGGCAGGAGGGAGGAAGCCTCAGCTGCTCAGGACCTCCTCTGAGGGCAATGCAGGGTTTGCTAAGATCACAGGGAGAAGGCAGAAGGAGTAGAAAATAAAGTCCCTTTCCACCTGTCCTGAGTACAAAAGCTCTTCCCTTTGCCATGCTCTCTGGGGTGCTCTTACCGAGAGCTCACGGAGCTCCGGCTCTGAGCCCCCACCCAATTTGGGGAGCAGCCCCCGTGCCAGCCGCTCCCAGCCCCAGCAGAGACGTGGCCCTGGGCTGAGCATTTCAGGGATTGCTCAGCACATTGCTCCTGGCCACATCTCGCTCGCACAGCCCTGGCTCAGCAGATGGCTGGGCAGTTCCCCTTGTAACAAGCCTTTGCTGTCTCACACGGCACACAAGGTCTCAAGCCCCCTGTGCGTTCCTCTGCTGCCGCATATGCATCCTGGTGGCAGGAAGCAAATATTCCCAATAAAAACAAATCATTATGCTCTGATACATCCTTCCTTCGGGAGCAGCCAATGCAGCTGGGCCCAGCCCCAACCCCAGCAGTGCCCCGGGGCTCCTGGAGAGACGAGGACCCCCTCCTCCAGGCCCACCTGCCCTGCAGAGGGATTTTTTTTCCAGGTGGGCATCGTTTGTGCTGATCCTTTAAATTTAGCAGAGCTGGGGCTTGTAAAGCTGCTGTGCTTGGTTGTCCTGCCTGGAGCAGTGGGCTGCTGTAAGGTTTGGTGTGCCCCTGGCTCCCCTCCATCCCCGCTCCCAAGGGGAGATGCTTTTTCTAAGCAAGTTTTCTCTGTACCCTGCCTGTGTTTCTTCCCGGGGAGCCAAGCTGGTGCTTAAATCCCGACAGGCTGGAGATGTGCAGGTAAGATCTAGCTACTTTCCATTTTGTTCTTGTAGCTTGCAAAGGATCCACCTGTATTTTCTGAACTCAGCAGCTCGCTCCTTTTGCTGTAACTTAGTAGGAAAGCAACCCCCTCTCCTCCCTGGCTCCCTCCTGTTTTCTTAAGCTGTCAGTGTTCGGGAGGCGCTGCCCGCCCTGCGCCTGCTCTAGGTGGCTGGGATGGACAAAATGGTTCCCTTGGCAGGCGCTTCCTTCCCTCTGCTTTTTGTTTTCAAGCAAGAAAGGCGGTGGCTTTGTGAGATGGACTCCATCCAGCGCACGTTGCTGTGCTTTGGGATGTAGCTGGATGGAGGCTCGGGATGGGAAGGAAGAAGCGGGGCTGCAGGAACCCCAACCCCCAGAGCTGTGAATTCTTCCAGCCTCCCCCGAGCTGCTGGGCTGGTGCCTGTGGCTGGTGCCCTGCTCAGGGAAGCTGAGGTTATGTGCAGAGCTCTGCTGGCTTTATTATTATTATTATTATTAAAAAAATAATAAACCCTGCTGTACTGGCTGTAGGGAAAAAAAGCTTGGGAACGTGAACTCTCCTGGCTCCAAGAAAACAAACAGAAAAAGCCCACAAGGCAGACTTCAGAGAGGCCCAGCCATCACGCTTGTTTTGAAACGCTGGAGGTGGGTGGGGGACTGGACAGAGCCCGGCTGGTCCCTGCGTGGCCGGGACTGGGACCAGCACCGTGTCACTGGGAGCTGCTGGCTGTCCCCAGCACGGCCACCGGCTGCACGTGGGGAAATAGGGAGCCTGGGTGGGCACCCAGCAGGCTTGGTGGGGAGCCAGGGCGTTGCAGGCTGTTTTGGAGGGGGGAGATGGGTGATGGAGCCAGATATCTTCCCTCTTGCCCTGAGGAGGTCGGGTCTGTTCACAAGCGCGCGCCAAGGTGCTGTTCCCTGGGGCAGGAGGATGCAGAGCAGCGACGAGCTCCCTGTCTGCAGGCAGCACCTTCACCCAGCCACGCTCCCTGTGCTGAGCCCTTCCAACTCTGTTTGGCTTTGGGCATCTGGCTCAAATGTTATCCTGAAGCTCCAAATTCCTTCTCTGGCCTCGGTGCAGGGGGAAGGGATCCGCGGTGTCCCTGCAGCTCCTGGAGGGGCTGTGGCTGCAGGTACCAGTCCCCGGGTTAGCGTGCGTGCTGCGTGTGCCAACGTTTTGTTTTTCACACCTGGCTCAGACGTGAAACACTCACCCTGCACAACCCACCTGGGACCAAACATCTGCGGAGTTCAGTGCTGAAGGGTTTGAATATGAGTCACTGCCAGCACGTGTCTTCCCTGCCGCCCAGCTGAGTCCTGGGACTCTGGAGGTGGGGGAAAAGCAAGCGGGGACCCCGCAAGGTGCCCCTTCCCCTCCTCCTGCAGCCAGCTTGGGCCACGGTCCCTCAATCCCCTGTGTTCTGTGCTTGCCCCTTCCCACCCCGCTCCATCCTGACCTTCCATGGGGCTCTGGGCCCAAGGCTCCCCTGGGGCATCTCCATGTGTGCACAGCACAACCCTAAACCCCACTTCCTCTAGCAAGCACGGGGTGCTGCACTGTAGGGTTTTGCCATGCAAATCCCATTATTCCCCGTGAGGATTCGGTGCTCCTGTGACTCACAGGGACAGCGAGGAGCCAGCTCTGCAGGTACAGGCATCCACGAGGCTTGGCCCCTGGGAAAGATGAGTGTTCCCCTCCCGGTCCCTGGCACTTACAGGGCTCAAGGTAGCCTGTGGAAAGCTTTATCCTGGAGGATTTCTCCTGCTGGGCTCTGGGGTCTGTCCTGTTTGTGGTGTGCACCCAGGAAGAAGGGGCTGGGGTGGGTGCAGAGCAGCGTGGTGGGGGGCTGTGGCTTTTGGGGCGAATAGGATGAGACTGGGGGGGTCCCCTGCTTTGTAAGACGCGGGGAGAAGTTTCCAATCGTTGCTGGAAAACCCGGAGGGAGGGAGGGAGCTGCGGGGCCGGGCTGTGTCCCCAAGCCCCGCTGGCGGCCCCAGGGCCACCCGGCGCTCCGCTGCGTGGTGCTGCAGCACCCTCGTGTGGCGCCGGGCCGGAGCACCCACTGCTGGGGGGACACCCCAGAGCCCCCCACAGCCCCGGTGACAAGGGGGGACCCCCGCCTGGGAGCTGCGGTACTGGGGGAGCTGAGGGTGCTGGGCAGGACAAGGGGAGGTTGGGGCTGGGGGACCCCCTCCTCTCTGCATCACGTCGAGCCTTTCTGTCCCATGCTGAGGATTTGGTGACTTTGCTTCTTGGTGTTACCCTAGGGGGAGTTTGGGGAGTCCTGGGGCAGCCGGGGGGGTCCTGGGGCTGCTGCTTGGGAGCAGGTTGGGGAAGGGGCACTGGGGGCTCCTGGCAGCAAGTGTGCTGTGTGCTGTGACTCTCGCTTTGTGACACCTGCTGCAAAGGGAGTTTTGCTTCCCAAATTGTCCCACATTTAAGGGGCAGCCACCAACCAGCCCCCTAAAGCCCTGCCCCGTGTTCTCTGGGGCTTTGGAAAGGGGCAGCGAGGAGGAAAGCACCCGCTGCGTGGCGGGGGTGCTCCCTCCAAACAGCTCGGGTTTTGGGGGGATTGTCGCTTCCCCTGGGCCAGGAGGGGACGTGTTGGTGCCCTGCGGTGGGGACTTGCAGGAGGTGGTGGCAAGGGGACCTGGAGGGGCCCTGTGCCTTCCCCTTGCCACCAGAGGGCTCAGCGCAGCCGGAGGGGATGGTGCTGTGCCGCTGGATGGGGATAACGGGGCTGGAAGGGGATAACCGGGCTGGCATCCCCGCGAGCTGGAAAATGTGAGCTCTGTTTTGTCTCGCTGCCGTGGCAGCCGGTGCTGATGACAAGACGAAAGTTGCTGGCGTTAAAACATCGCAGGGGCAGACCTCAGGTTTTCATCGGGCCGAAAGCCCCGTGCAGGCATCGGGCTGTGGGGTGAGGGATGAGGAGAGAGGTGCGGGATGGTCCTTCCATCAGCTGAGACCTCTCATCAGGGACTCGGCTGGCTGAAAACCAGCTGCTTCAGGGAAGGAAACGGTCTGAAAACCACGTCCCTGCAACCCTGCAGCCAAAGCTGGGGCGTGGGGATGGAGACCAGCAATCGGTTCTGGTGATGGATGCGTCCCTGACAGACCGCTCCCTAGGAGGAGAAGCCCCCTGTGATGGGAGATAAGGAGGCAGCACGGTGCCTTTGAGCTCCCTGTCCCTGGCGGACCCTGCCTGGCTCCTGGCTTGCAGCCCACCAGCCCCCAGGGCCAGCGGGCCATGGGCTGGGACCTCCTGCTCAAGCAGGGGCTGCACTGGAGCAGGGGCAGCGCGGGCAGGAAATAAGTGACATATTTCCAGCAGCTAACAGGAATGAGTCACTGGAGCAATCTGCCCTGGGATCTGCGAGGTCTTCGCTTCCAAGGGTCTCTTGACTCGGGGCTGGATGCCCTCCAAGGGGATGTTCTGCACTGGCCACATGCTGAGGATGTGAGGATGCTGCCTGGGTGATGTTCCCTGCCTTGGGCTGGGCAGGACAAATGGCCATAAAAATCTACAAGTCACTTATTGAAGGGGTAAATGAGTGGTTATGGAGCAGCACGAAGCCCATGGGGTGGTCAAGTTGTGTGGGACCGTGGCTAGTGGAGGGGCTTGGTGTGGCTTTATGGGGTGCGTGTCCTACAGACCTGCTCCCCAAATTGCACGTGGGGTATCTGAGTCCCAGAGGCTGGCTGTGGACATCCACACGGCTGCAGATGCTGAGGTAAAATCTCTCCAATGTCTGGCTGTGGAGCTGCAATGACAGCACAGGAGGCCACCTCCTTAGCTCAGGTTCTCCAAGCAGGTCCAGATCTCTCTGCCTGTTCTCTTGGCTCCCAAAGCTGTGCAATTTTCTGGTCTTTGCTTTGCTTTCAGACAAGTGCTCATCCTGGGAGGACAAAACTTCTGTAACAGATGCTTGCCCCTGACATCTGTGGAGCATCAATAAGTGGTTGGAGGCTTCCACCCGTTTGCAACGCTGGATTTGACCTGACAACACAGCAGTGAGGGGTCTGTTGGCTGCTGTTGGCATTGTCCCACCTCAACCCCTTGCCCTGCTGTGGGGGGATGTGTGGGTGCTGCTCCAGGGGGTCTGCAGGCTGCTGGGGGTAGGTGCTGGCAGTTCTGCTGCTCAGCATGGATTTCAAAGGGGAAAAGTGAGAAGAACCCACCTCTTGGATGCTTGTTTCCCTTCGTAGCCCACACTCGTGGCTGTGTAATGAAGTAAGATGGACCTGGCAAGGTGCTGCAGCTGGCTGTTACCTGGGGCCTTTGTCAGGCTGACTTTGGTCACCTCCTACCATGGGTGTGGGGACTGGTTGGCACCCCAGGATGCAATTTGGGTCCAAATAGGGGAAGGTGTGAAGGCAGATGGGGCTTCTCCCCATCCTTCAAAGCCTTCCAGGGGACCTGCAGCAGCTCCTGGCATGAACAGCAACAACCCTGGGCAGAGAAACCCTTACCAGCCTAGGGGGGCTGCGAGGTGCCGCTTGGCCAGGGCAGGTAGGGGAGCAGCCACGTCCCCACCCCATGTGCAGACAAGTCTCTACTCAGTAAAATATTTATTCCTCCATTATTTCACAAGAGTTGTTTTTACAAAAAAAAAAAAAAAAAAAAAATCTAAAAAAATTTCCAAAAACACAGACAAGCCAAAATACAAAAAAAAAAAAAAAAAAAAATTAAAAATCCACCGTGGGTCTTGTTACAAGTAATTGAAATGTACAAATAGAAAGGGAGAGAGAAAGCTTGGGTTACACTAATCCCTCCGTCCTGATATCCCTCCATGGGTGCAATTTGCGTCTCGTCTCGGTGAGCCTTCGATGCTGACTGACAATCCGTGATAAGCTGCCAAGAGCGTGGCGAAGGAGGGGCCCGAAGATTGGGAACGAATGTTTTCAAATATATATATACATATAGATATTTAGTGAAGAAATATTTATTCCCTGCTTTTTTTAGGTTTACAGAAACGGCATCTGCAAACTATTAGATGGGTTTATTTTCATTAATGCTCGCAAAGAGGCAGCGACATTTATATCCCTGTGGTTTCATCTCGTACGACTGGAAAAAAAAGAGCCCCGTGCTTTCCATGGGAATGGGACTCCCTTGCCCCAGCATTATTTTTTTTTTTGGGGGAGGGGGGGGGGGTGCTGTGCAGGGAAGCTGCCCCCACCACGGCAGCTCTACAAGGTCCCTGTGGTGTCTTGCTGTGGCTATCCAGGGAGCTGCGCCCTTCCCACCCAGCACGGGGGGAAAAATAGGACTTAGGGGCTCAGGTTGGGCATTTGGGGTGACTGTACCCCAAGGAGGGGTGGGCGGTGTTGGCTGTGCCCCCTCCCTGGCTGCAGAGCAGGGAGGTTGGAGCAGGGTAGGGGCTGGGCTTGGCTGCCACGGGGGCTCTGGGTGCTGGGTGAAGCCCCTGGGGAAAGCACCACCTGGGGTGTCCCCGAAGTCCCGGTGTCACTGCTGGGAGCTGCACAGGACTGCAGCAAGAGCCCTGGGGGGAGAGGGACAGGGTGTTCTCGGGTGGGCACGCGAGGGGTTTGGGTGCTTTTGGCCTTGGCTTTGCGCACTGGTGGGTGCTCATCTCGGTGATCCCTGCATTCACCTGGAGCTCTACTGCTGCATTTCGATGATGATCTCTTGAGGTCCCTTCCAACACCTAAAATTCTGTGGTTCTTAAATATGCTCACTCAGTATTTGCTCCACTGCAAAACCCTTCTGCAGAGGTTGGGCTGGTGCCTTCTCCTCACAGGCCACCCATCGGAGCTGTCACCTGGCTCCTTGCGTTGGGTGCTGTGGCCTCCTGAGGATACTGTCCCTGGGCTCCAACCTCCACCACCGGCTAGTCCCACATCGGTGTTGGAAGCCTGGGGTGAGGCTGCCTCCCCCTTTGCCCGCTTTGCAAAAGGGAGCCCCCTCGTTTGGCTGCGTGCTGGGGTCGGGTGAGGGGGAAACCATTTCCTTTCGGCACAAACACAAAAATGCCCCATGGAGCCTCTGGCCGCGGGCTCCGCGGCACATCTGTGGTGCTGCCGCCGGGGAGGCTGTGCCTCCGGAAGATGAAGCCGGGTCTGCCGTTGGCACGAAGCGCCGGGAGCCGCCTACTCAGCTGAAACCAACAGCTTTTTCCAATTTTCTCTTTCCCTGGGACGGTTCAATGACCTGGGGCTCTGCAGGATTGCTGGCAAACCCACAGCCGTGGGGCGGCGGTGCCTGGCCGGGGCGCGGCGATATCCCCCCACAGTTTGAGGGCTCCCGGTGAGGATTTTGGGATGCTCCAACCGCACTCAATTCTCTGGGGAGGGGCAGAGCCCGGTGGCACAGGCTCTGGGAAAGAGCCTTTGGCTTGCAAAAGTCTCTGCTGAGCCCCACGGCTGGCGATGCACAAGGAGGCGAAGGCACGGTTTGGCTTCGGCTGCACAGGCGAGCGCCGTGGGTCGCAGCCCGGCACAAAGGGGGGGCCCTAAAAATGGGCCTCGCACAGCTTTGTGATCCTCCCGGCGCTGCGTGCCGGCCCTGCGGGAGGAGAAGACCCAATAACTCTTTGGCTCTCCAGGCAAGATACCCAAATTGGTCAAATCCAAAAGTCCAAGATCCTTCCATGTTTGGAAGCAAATTCTTGTCCGCTTGGCAAGTCTGTTTGTCCTCGAAGAGCGTGCGGGGGGTATGTGTGTGTATATATAGCCTTTATTATAAGGGTGTGCGGAAAAGCGAGTTTCTAACCAAGTTTGCTCCATATGTGGCTATAATTATGTGCCACTTCGGACTGGGACTTGACTCTACCTTCAAAAGGGAAGACGAGAGGAGAGGAGAGGTGCTGAGCCGTCGGCTGGGCGGCACACGGGGTGGGCGGCGGGGTCGTGCTGGCCGGCGCAGGATCCCACGCTGCGTCCTGGATGAGGCCACGGGGGGGTCTCCCCTGGTCAGTTCACGGTCGGCACCTGGTTCTGATGGAGGCTGAACTCTTTGGCTTTGAGGCGCAGGCTGGCGATGCTGTTGGCCATGTTCACCCCTTGGGTGGGCGTCGCGGTCCCGCTGGAGCTGTAGGACGGCACAGTGCTGTGGGGGAAGCAGGGAGGAATGAGGCACGGCCGAGGAGCCCCCACGCCCCGCCAGCTTCCCAGCCCTCATCGGCTGCTCCCTCTTAGGCATCTCCCACAAGAGCAGTCAAGGCTCTTTGGCATTTTTATGTGGCTGGACGCATGTGGGAACCCCTCAAACTATGTGCCAGGAGGCCCTGCCTCTGGGTTTTGGAGAGCTGGGAACTGAAGGGACCCGCTCCACCTCCTGCGCCGAGATGTGGGAAGGGTCAGCACGAGGCCAGGAGGGCCCCTCATGGGGACCAGGCCTCCCCTGGCCCCAAAACACATGGAGGCTGCTCTGCAGGGGGCAGAGGATGTGCAACCAGGGCTGGTGTGGTTTCCCAAAACAAACCCGGGTGAGCTCCTGCCCCTATCTCCTTTGTCCCCCATGAAGCTCCCCGTGTCCTCAGCAGCGGCACGGGGCTGCCAGGGAGGTGGGGATGGTCCCTGCCCCTGTGCCCTGTCCCTGTCGGTGCCTGCACCCACCTGTACGGGGAGGTGCTGGTCCAGGAGAGGTACTCGGGGCTGAGCGCTGTGGGCCGCGGCGCCATGGGCTGCTCGATGGCGGCTTCTTGGCTGTAGGACTTGAGGAGCGATGCCGACCTGTTGGCCAGCATTGCCCTCTCGTTACGGCGAAACTTGGCCCTCCGATTCTGAAACCAGACCTGCACGGGGAAGGGGAGGCATTAGCAGGGTCCTGGGGACATCCCGGTGTCCCTCCAACCGCCTGGACCCTGTGGTGTGGGGGGGATGAAGGCAGAGGGGTTCTTCTTCTGCCTCACAAACCTGCGCTCACCTGGACCCTCGCCTCGCTGAGGTTCACCCTCCTGGCCAGCTCCTCCCGCACAAAGGCGTCGGGGTAGTGCGTCCTCTCGAAGACTCTCTCCAGAGCCTGGAGCTGGCTGCTGTTAAATGTGGTGCGGTTCCTCCTCTGCTTCTTCTTCCTCTTGGCTGCCCCACGGCTCGGGCTCAGGCTCTCGCCTGGGGGGGAAATCGCAGAAGAGGCCCCATGAGAACCCGTGGACCCCACCAGGCTCCTCCGTGGACCCCACCAGGCTCAGGACCAGCCCCGCTCCCCTGGGCACATGTGATGGCCACGTGTGCACAACCCCGCAACCTCCATGAGAATCCAAACCTATTTCAGGACCTGCTGGAGTTTGGGGTCCCTCCGGGGTCTGATTCTGCTGCCAGCCTCCAGAGACTCACATGGGGCAGCGCTCATCCCAAACCCAGACCTCAGAGGTGCCCTGGGCTCATCCCTTCCTAAACCTTCCTAAACCAAGGTTTGGCACCAACACCCCTGAGATCTGGGGCTCAGCTCCCACCTTCAGCAGCCTCCGGAGCTCCACTGGGGTGACACCATCCTGCAGCCAAAACCCCAATGCTCCCCAAACCTCATCCGTGCAGCCAGGGAGAAACGCAACCACGTCCCTTGGGGCTCAGCTCCCCCCGTGTTTGTTTCTGCCTCCGCTGTCTCATGGAAGCACGGAGCGGAGGGTGTAGCTTCAGTTCTCCCTATTGATCTTGGGCTTTCCGCCAGGCTGGGATTAATCTCCTCTTTGTCACTAGATCCTCAGGTTTAGGCAAGTTTGTGAAGAATTTTTTTTCTGATACCCGGCCTGCTGCCTGTGAAGGCTTCATGGGAAGCACGTCATGCTGCTGATCTTCCTCATGGAGGTACTGGGTAATTATTTTTTCCGTTAATAAAGCATCTGGATCCAATCTGTACCTACTGGTGGGAAAGTATTTGGGAATTATTTGAAATGTTAATAGTTTTATGGCGTCGCTCTGATTCATAGCAGGGTTATATTCGGGTTTTCTGTTCTGTATCAGTGCAGAGGCCACGATGGCAGGAATTACTGCTCCCTGTCTGTGCAGAAGAAACAAATACTTGCTAATAAGCTATCCTGATACTTATTAAATAGACGTGCAGCATTTTCAGATGATACACGAGTAAGTAACAAAATCTACTAGAAGGGATCTTAACTCCCCTGCTTCAAGACACCACCGAGCTGTTGAGTAGGAGGAAACTACATGTTCCAAGATCTTAAGGCCAAAAAAACCCTTCTTGGCCCTTTATTCTGAATAACTCAAGCCATGAAACCTCTGCCAGCAAGCTCTCCACCAAGCCCCTCAGGTCCCTTTGTGCATCACACTCTGGGGCGGCCCGCCCTGAAACACGAATGGCTCCGGGGGATGCAGCAGAGCAAGAGGGGCTGCAGGTCAGTTATTTCCATCGCTGGCCATGGTCTGGAAGGAGCAGGTCAATTTTTCAGTTCTTGGCCACACGAGGACCGGAGGCAGGGCCTGGGAGCTCCAGGTGCCTCCAGCACCATGACCCATGGGGGGACCAAGTAGGAGGTGCAGGGACGTGGCACCATACCCCGTCCCTGGGCACACGAAGGGATGCTGCAACATTTTGGTCATGATGGGGCCAAGTTGCTGGGACCATGGGGAAGAAAAAGTGTCCTAGGGCTGGAGGGGATGGCCAAGAGGACAAGCAGCTCCATCCAACCCCCGTGGCGTTGCTTCAGCCACCATCTCTTGTCGTGCTCTGGGTGCGTTTGGACCTTGGTTGACCGTGCGCTGGGTTGGGAGCTGCCCGTGCTACTGTAGGTGGGATGTGGGCTTCTTGGTAGGGCAAAGACGTTGTGCTCGGTGTCCTGCTGGTGATACGTGTGGGTTTGGGGCCCTTCTTCTGTCCGGGAGAATGCAGGCTGCCCCTTGCTGCGGTTGGCAGAAAGGCTCACAAGTAAAATTCCCCGGATTCCCTCCAGCCCTTGTTTCTGCCGCTTCAAATGTTCTGCCAGTCTCCGCTTTCCAGTTGCCCCTTTTAGTTAAACTCCTTTTTTGGTCCTGTTTTCCTTCAGCGAGCTAACGAGCCGCTGGATTAAAATACATGGAGTCCGGCTGTGGTTGTCCCTGAGTTTTCTGGGAGCCTGGGACTGAATCGGGGCCATGGGCTGGGAAGGACGTGCGGGATGGAGTGGACGAGCAGGTTGTGCTCAACCTGGTGGATCCTGGAGAAGTGTGGGGCCAATTTTTGGGTCAGAAAAATCTGTCCCCCGCTGCCCCCCACCCTGCTGGCTCCGAGCAATGGTTTCAACAGACCCCTATTAAATGTATAAATAAAATTTATGGACCCCATTTGATTTCCTCCTGGTTAAAATTCTGGCTATGGAACTTTTCCATAAGTGGTGGCTGCTCTCGCCCATCCTAAACTGGAAAAAAGAAAAAGGAGGAGAAGGGCTTGCTTAAATTGACTCTCACAGCATGCAGAGCTCGGATGGATCGCTCCTGTAAGGGACACCTTCATGACCTGAGTCAGCTTCATGAAAATGAGCACCACAAAGCACCCAGAGAGCGGGGATGGGGACAGGTTGAGTCCCGACCCCATGTCACTGCCACCGTGGAGCCCAAAGACCTGCTGCCACCTGGAGGGAATCAGACTTAACCAAATTCACCAAAACCCTCACGGAAGAATCAGAAAACATTTCTGCACCCTGATGGGTTTCCAAGAATTAGAGTCGCAAGTGCCTGAAGTCAAAAACAGCTCGATGCTGAATTTCTTTTGCCCCCGAAGCCTCGCCTGGGGAGGCTGGGGGCAGGTTTTGGTGGAAGCTGAGCCTCCGCATTTGTCACTTGTAAGCCGGGGGGGCTGCCAGCGGCGTGGCTGGGGCTTTGGTTGATTGTCCAAGCCAGAGGTCAGAGGGGACATCTGAGCAACCCCCCCCTCCTCGGTGTAGTTACCTTCCACTGATTACAATTTCAGCCAAAGGGGAAAAAAAAAAAGAAAACATGGGGAAGGGGGGAAAATGGGGGTATAACGTTACTGCCCAGCAAAGGATGGCACTGGGGAGGGTGGAGGGGGGCTCAGCATCTCGCACAGCCCATGGCTCAAGGCACAACACGTCCCAATGGGGCTGAGCCCTGGGGGGTGCCAGCACGGGCATCCCCAAAATGACTTTGGGACCCCCCAGCAGTGCCCCAGATTGTGCTGATGAGGGCAGGAGCCCCGCCAGGGCCGCATGCTGCTGGAGAATGGCCCTGCAGCAGGCGAAGCGGGGAGCGCACGGTCGTGGCCCATTTGCAGAAGCAGTGGCCCCAGCGCTGCTGGGTCAGAGCCGTGTTGGTTTAGCTGAGCACGGAGCAAGCCTGCTTTTCCGCCTCTTGCCCTTTTCCCCTGTGCTTCCACTCATTTTCTGCAGAAACGACGTGCTGGGCTGCTGGAGCCCCAAACCAGCAGACATCAAGGGCTGTAAATTGGTGATTCGTACTGGATTTCCACCCGGGCTCCAGCTTGGATTTAGGACCATGAGGCTGTCCCCAGCTCCAGCGCTGGTCTCGTGGGGATGCTTGCAGCATCCTCCCCACCCTCCGGACAGATTCCGGTGCTCCCTTTCCTCCCGTGCTTTCCATTTTCCATTGCAGCGCCGACCCCGAGCCCCGGCCCGGCCACAATTGTCTGCTGTTAAATTATTTCACACGTTCCATTTATTTGCAAGTCCTTTGCCAAGGACCTTTTAAGCCTTAAATTCCATCCCCCCCGCCCCCCCAGCCAGATGATCAAATCTGGCGTACCATTTACTTTCCTGCTCCTCCAGGAACAGATTTTTTTTTTTCTCTTTTCTTCTTCTTGGGTATAATTTAAGGGTTGAAATAGCCTGGAGGGAATTAGCTGTAAATTCTTCCTAAGACAAATAAATTCAGCCCTCTAAGTTTCTACGTTTTTCAAACTGTTGAGAGACGTTTTAGGTTTGTTTTACTTGAAATAATGATCGCGGCATATCTGACCCTCAGGCTGCGGCCGGCTCTAACCAAATAAATAGCTTTTATTAATTAAGGTTTATCCTTAACAAATAAAACCCCAATTTGATCTGGGCCGGCTGAATTAGCAAAAATAAACAACTGGTTCTCCGGGCACTTGATGTGGATTTAACAAATTAACGCTGGGCCTTCATCAGGGAAGCCGCAGGGTGGTGGAGGCCTTTTACAGCCAAGAAATCCTTTGGAAAAACAATGTCTTTCGTTTCTCCCATGGTCTCTCTCTCTCGGTAAACATGTGGACTGCCTTCATCCCTTTATATACTCGGGGGAAACGAGGAGGCTCCAGCGATGACGTCCGTGCGCGGCCGGTTAACTTGTTCCTCGCAGCCCCGTAATCAGGGAGGAAGCGCTGCCCTCGGGGTCGCGCCGGGTGGCGTGAGCAAAGCTCTCTGCTCCGGGAATTTCTCCCCCCTGAGGGTTTCCCCCTCCCTGCTCCGGATCCTTTTTTTCCTGTAACTTTCAGACGAGCTGTCGGAGCAGCTGGGGGCATTGTGTCTGTGCTCTGAACAGAGCTGGGTGAAGGATGGGGGCACGGAGAGGGGTCTGTCCCCCTCCATGGGATGCAGGCGGCGCAGGGCTGGTGGCAGAAGCGATGCTGGGAACCACCCCCTTCTGATCTCCCCAAACCATCTCCAAAAGCCCAGGGAAGGTGAGGAGCAGCTGGAAGATCCCATATAGAAACCCTTGGGGCCATCATCCCTGGGGTGCCGGCTCCCAGCTTTGCTCAGGATGATGCTGTGTCACCCAAACCCACCCCAGGACCACCTCATGGGCATGGGGATGGGGTGTCCCAGGGCTGCCAGCCCCCCTCTGGGCTCTCCTGCTGCCGACACAAGGCTCCAGCCCTTGCCCCATCCCACCACCTCTCCCTGCACCCCCAGAGCAGCCCAAAACCCCAAAACCCCAGCAAAGCCCCAGCCTCAGGGGGAGGCCAGGGAGACCTGGGGGGGGGTCCAAATGTGCTGAGTCCGAAGGAAACTTCCCCGGCTCAAGTGGCCTACATGAAAAATTTAAGAGAGGGGCAAGTCTCAGCTACCGGAGAAACATTACAGCGAAATGTTTCCGAGGATGTTTCACCTCATTAATTGTGAAAAAACTGAAACGCTGACACGTTTTTACAGGCTGCCAGTTTTGCTGGGGGAAAAGTGTCTCCGTTAAAAAGGAGCAGCGAAAGCCTGTACCAAGAAAGAGGCCAAGGCTGTCCCGGGAGGGTCTTAGCCTCCGCTCACTGACAGGCAGCAGCCGGCTGTTTTATGGTTATGGAGCTGCCGCCGCACCAGCCAGCAGCCACCCAGCGCCTGCGTTTCGGCAGGGTCCTGCATGATGGGGCTGTGGGGAACACGGGGAGGGTTCTGGGGGAACGGCAGCAGGACCTCGTCCTGCATCCCCATGGGGATGTGCCCGGCCTGGGCTCCAAACCCTCCGTCGGCTGCTGTGTCACCAAAACCACGGTCACCTCGGTGTTGGCTCATCCTTATCTTCACACCTCATGGGACCATGAGGGTTATGGGGTGTGGGGGGCAGAACGAAGCTGGAAAGGAGCAGCCCGGTCCCATGGGATACTGCGTCTCGTGGGGATGGTCTGAGCCCTGCAGCAGCCATGCTCGCAGCGCTGAGCCGGCCCTCCCAAAAAGACAGCAGAGATTTTTCCGCTGCAAACCCAAGTGCCCCAGAGGAATGAGATCAGGATCTGTCATGGCGAGGAGGGGACTAGGAGACGGGCAGAGGAGCAGCCAAGAGATGACCTGGCTGTCGTTATTTGGGGAGGACACCCTGAAAGCTGAAGCCTGTGCTCTCCTTCAGCTCTCTGCCAGAGCAACCCCTGCTGCTTGTTGGATTGCCTCAGGAACAAGGGCCTGGTCCTGCCCTTCCCTTTCCCAGAACAACGCCAGTGGGGACACAAAACTCCCCAGGCAGGGCCGCAAGGCTCCATCTGACCTCAGTGATGGGTGGCACCAGCCCTGGGCACCCACCACATGCATCCCTTGGGTTCCCTTGGGTGCACACAAAAAAATTCCTGCCCACGTCCATGGTCAGCCCAGCCTCGCGGAGGCTATTAGGGGCAGAGGAGGCTGACACAGCACCCGAACCAAACGGCTGTGCCATCTCCAGCCATCACCTCCCTCGTGCCAGGTCCCCGTGGGGATGGAGCTGAGCCGGTGTCCCCGCTGGTGGCAGAGCCCTAAAAATCTCCTCGGTGCCAGTCCCTCTGTGGGACATCCCTTGAAAATGCCAAAATTTGGGCAAAAGGCAGATATGTAGGCTGTAAGGACGTGGTGCGTGTGGTGGGGCTGTGCCCGAGGATGCTCACAGAGGCCATGCCAGATAGGGGGCTCCTCGGGCAGATGCTCGCGGCTGGAGCTGCGCCACGTGGGTTGGTGGTACTGAGCCAGGCCGAGCTCTGAGCAGCACAGAAGCGACAGGGGACTGGGAATTTTTGATTTTCTTCTCCTGCAAAACTGCCAGCCCCCATGGCAGGGGCCCGCAGGCCAACAAAAGGCGCTGGCTCTGCCCCAGCCACCGATGGGGAGCCTCCCCAGCCAGGAGGCATTCACAGAGGGGGGGGGGAATTTTGCCTTCATCTGCTGGCCAGGATCGCTGCTCGTGGTGGGAAGAGCTCAGCACCGGGTCTGTGCTGAGCCCTGGGTTGCTGCATCGCCCTGCCAAGGGGCCCCCGGGCACCCATCCGGGGCGCAGCTTCTCGGCTTCATGAGGAAAATAGGAAAAGAGCCGAGCGCGGGGCCTGGCAGCGCCGTGATGGCTAACAGATGTGGGAGCGGGCTGCTGCGGCGTGTGAGAAATCGGGGACCGAGGGAGGAGAAAGCTGCAGAAATTGAGAGGGCTGGGACAGCCCCGGGGGACTTCGGGGTCGGTCCCGGGCTGGGGAGAGGGGAGGGGTACTGTGGGATGGTGATGGGTGGGAATGGGGATGGGATGGGGTGGGATGGGCATGGGCATGTGGATGGGATATGCGGTGCTGGGATGGACGGTGCTGGGATGGATGGCGCTGGGACTGATGATACTAGGACAGATGATACTGGGATGGACGATACTGGGATGGACGATACTGGGACAGACCCCACCATCCTACACCCAGGCCAATGGGGCCAGATGCTGCTTCCCTCCCACCCCACAGGCACAACCACTTTCACACCCATTTGGTGCATCCAGAACCGTGACCCCACAGCTCCCCCGTCGCAGCCACAGAGGTGCTAACATCATACCAGGTTACGCGTTCTCCCAGCAAGGCTCTGGGCATGTGTAGCTAATTAATGCTAACGAGACTCGTGCAGCACCAGTCCGGACAGCAGCATCCGCCTGTGATCCCGAAGCCCCTGCTGAAAACTCCTCTCCGACTACAAAGTGGTTTTACCTGGGGGGGACGTGGGTGCCCTGCCCGTCCCGGCTTGGATAGAGCCCGTGGAGTTTTGCACGGTGCTTAGAAAATAAAAATAATCAGCACTGGCTGCATAGCAGGAACGCTATGTAGGGGGGTGGCTCCCAGCCAGAGCCCCCCTGGCATGGCAATCACAGCCTTCCTCCCCACCCCCGGCAAAAAAAAAAAAAAGGGGGGGGGGGGGAAAGGTGGTTTCTTGAAATTTAATAAGCAAAAGCCCATAGCAAGCCAGCCCCAATGGCATCTGGCACTGAAACCCAACACCAGCCCTCCAGGTTAGAGCGCAGTCCTAATTGCATTAGGGTCACTGCCAAGACGGGGGGAAGAGGGCGTGCAGGGACTGGGGGGGACGGCGCAAACCCCACAGGACCCCCCCTCAGGCCAGCTCTG
Source organism: Nettapus auritus (assembly GCA_011076525.1). Lineage (NCBI taxonomy): Eukaryota > Metazoa > Chordata > Aves > Anseriformes > Anatidae > Nettapus > Nettapus auritus. The sequence goes on along the minus strand of CM021781.1, from coordinate 6,104,078 downwards.
GGCACCAGGACTGGCCCCTGGCACCCGTCTGCTGCTCTCCTTTCTGAGGCCAGCCAGGGGCTGAGATGCCACCGAGCGCCAGTGTCAGCAGCAAGCACCGACACCTGCCAAAAACCCATCCTGCAGCCCACAGCCATGGGTCAGGGTGCCAGGATGGGGCCACCGGCACGTCTGGGGGGGGCGAGGGCCAGGCACAAGGTGCCGTTGGGGACCCCGTCCCCCCCCGCTCCGAGGAGCACCCCGTGGGCGCCTGCACACGCATTCATCCTGGAAACCCTCGCCAGCCAGCAGAATTGCTGTCCTTCGGTCTGGTTTTCATTTGAGGTCGGTGGCCTCTCGCCAAATTTATTGTAAAACATTCATTTTAATAAGTGGCTCGTATCTTTTTTTTTTTTTTCTCTTTCTTTCTTTTTTTTTCTAAACCCAGCCTATTTAACTGTTTGCAGGTCAACGCGCAGGATCCTGGATCAGGATCCCGGGGGCAGGTGCTGGCTGTGGGGTGACGCTGGGGGGGGCTCGGAGGTGTTGGGGTAGGGGGGCTGCTTTGTGGTCCTGCTCTGCAAAGCATGGCAGAGCTGAGACCCTCGTGTTCATCACACCAGCACCGTCCCCTCTGCCTCCCTGGGGAGCCCAAGCACCTTCTTGCCATGCTTGGACCCCAAAACCCATCCAGAAGCACAGTGGGGGACACATTGGGGCTGCTGTTTGGGGTCCTGGGGCACCATTCAGCAACCTCTGGGTTCTCCTCTATGAATCTCGTTAAAACACACAACCTGATGGGTACCCTGGCGGTGCCAGAGCCAACGCACACTGAGGGGACAGTGCCTGGTAGTTGAGTTCTGACATTTGTTTTAGGTTTCACAGACCTCTAATACTAATAGAAATGCTGCAGTGTCTTTTAATTTAAATGAAAACAGTTATTTTTTTAATTTAGGAATCCCCCTGAGGTATTTACAACCCCCAAATTACAGACATGTGGCCGGCCGAGGCTGCGAAAGTGAAATCGGGGAGGAGGGAGCGTCCCACGGCCACGGCCTTGCAGGGCTCAGGGCGCGATGCGGGGCTCCCCCATCGCCAATCCCCTGATCTGGGGCACAACGGGATGCACCCGCATCAATCCCATGCACAAAGGGGATGCTCTGCGATGTTCCTCTCCCTCTTGAAGCGCCTGCACGACTCGGGGTTCAGTGCAATTCCCCCATGGTGGCCCTGCAATGTCCTGTTTGATTTGGGGCAGGGCTTGGGGTGCAATGCAACCCCCCCACACACCACTGCCATGCCCTGTACAGCTCAGGGAGCGAGGTAACCCCCCCAAAAAATCTCCTGCACCGCTCGGGGGGCAGTGCAACCCGCTTGCAAACTCTGCCATGCTCTGTACAGCTTGGGGCTGTGATGCCACCCCCAAAAAATGCCATGGTTCTGTACAGCTTGGGATGTGATGCCACCCCCCAAAACCCACCGTGCTCAGTAGATCTCACAGTGCACTTCGCCCCCCAACACTGCCATGCCCCACACATCTCAGGGTGCAACCCCACCCCCCGTTAACACCCCCAGGGAGCAGCCTGCGCCTCGTGGAGGCACCACCACGACCACAATGCCCCCGCTCCAGCTTTGTCCCGCGGGTTCTCCCCCCGCCCAGGGGCCGGGCTCTGCCCCCTCCCCTGCGCCCCGCTTGCGCCAGCGCTGCCATGTGCTCCCCGGCGCTCCCCCGGCTCCCCTGACATGTGCACTCCAGTTTCCTTGCGTGTGAAGCCTGCAGCCTCTCAGATTCAGTGGCTGGAAAGGATGGCGCCTCCACACATCTGGTTCAATGCGAGAGCCTGGCGCCTGGCTTAGCCACAGTCTCCATTCAGAGACACACAGACTTTAATAGACTCATACAATTCTTCCTGATCTATCACTGCAGCCGCAGCTGAAAAGCTGCTTTATTATACGCGCTCCAAAGGGGGAAGAGGAGGGAAGGGGAGGGGGCCGGCGGCTGGCGCTGCCGCTCTCTGAAGGCTCCGGAGCCCCCCGGCGGCTTCGCTCCCGCTCCCCCAACCCGCCCACTGTCCCCCCAACCCCGGCGGCAGGAGCAGCACGGAGGCCTCGTTAGGTCCCCCGCTTAATTAGCGCCTGCCCAAGGAGCTGCTGTTTGCAGCCCAGTGCCAGGCACAGCCTGGTCCGCAGTAAGGACCCCACTTGTCCTCCTGGTGTCCCCAGCGGTGTCCCCTGCCCCAAGATGGGACGACCTCGCCAGCCCCTCCAAAGGCAGCATCCCCTTTATCCCCTGCCCCGCCTGGGGGCACACGGGAGGGTCCTGTCCCCCACAACATCCCCCGGTCCCTGTGCCGGGGGGTCCCTGGGGACAGTGAGGGATGCTGATGGTTTCGGTGCGCCATGGGAAGTTCGCCCGCAGCCACGTGTCCCTTGGGCTGGGAATGCCTCGAGGGCGAGGGGTTTTTTAACAAATTCTCAGAAATTTGGGGGTGTCTGGTGAAAAAACAACACAGTTCTGCACAACGGGTTAGATCTCACCCTGAAAGCCCGAGGCAGTCCCTTCCCAGCAGGAGGGCTGGCTGTCCCCATCCTCCCTGGCCATCACTGGCCCCACGCAGGGGATGGTTGCCCCTGGCCACCGGTGCCCCGAGCTTGTTCCCTCTTCCCTGCTGCTTTTTCCAGCCGGCATAAAGCCGATCGGTGTTCGCCCTGAGCTAAACCCCTCTCCATTCCCAGCTCAGCCCCCGACCCTGGCATTTTACAGGATGCTCCGGGCTTCCCCCGTGGCACAGGGATGCTGTCCCAGCCTCGCCACCCCCCGCAGGATAAATCCTTCCAGCTGCTGCTCCTGCTGAGCACGCCGCAGGCAGGGACACGGTGCCAGCCCGGGGGACGCCCAAGCTCTGCCAGCCCCGAGCCACCGGGGGCTGAACCGCAGCAAAGCACCCGGGCCCCATCCTGCCTCCAACCCCGTCCCTTCGGCTCAATTATTTCACAGCCTCCCGGGGGGGAGGAATTGCCCGTTGCCAGAGGAAAGCAGCCCTGGGAAAGGGGGCGATCGCCCCGCTCCCTGGGAGAGAGGAAGGGTTTCTAACGAGGCAGCCTCAAAGCCCTAAATCATTTCATCAGCCTCCCAGCTACAGACACACGCCCAGGCTCTCTTAAAATGCTGATTCGTTGAAATTCGCCCATCTTGGCCGTGTGGAGCCGAAAATTTCATATTTTTCCTGTGAATCAGCCCCATTCCCTGAAATAACAGCCCAAAAGGAGAAGGGAAATAGTCTTGCACTGAGCTGTTCCTGGTCATGCTAGACATAACAGCCCGGGGGGCCGGGCAAGGTGTCCCCGTGTCCGGGCTCCCCATGGGATGGGCACAGTGGCACCGGGCACCCGGAGCTGCTGCAGGGGATCCCAATGGAGCAGGGCAAAGCCCCGTGTCCCCAAAGCACTCGGGACCCCTATGTTCCCTCCGGACCCCACCACAAAAAGGTTTTCACACCCGCTCCTTGCTGGAAAGGAGGTGGGAAGGAGCATCCCCTGCGGCGGTGCCACCGAAAACCCGGCTCGCTGGGGGCGCAGAGGGGAGAAAAATCACAACAACGGGGGGAAAAAGGGGATTTCCATGTGCTTGGTTTAGGATTTTGTGTCTTTTCCCCATGGCAGTGGCTCGCTCTTCCCCGGTACAGATGCGAGCAGCCCCACAGAGCCGTGCAAACGCTGCACGACACGTGCTGGTATTTCTGTGCCGGGAAGGGCTGGGAGCGCACAGCACGGCTGCCCGGGGCTGCAGGTCCCCATCTGCAAGGTGTGCACGTTGGGAGGGAGGGGTCCTGAAGCTCAGGTGTGGGCGTTCAGCTCATTTGTGGGCAAATCTCACCCAAATTGGGGCCCAGGTGCCACCGGTCTGCCAGGGTTAAAAGCAGCCCGGGGCTGAGGGAGTGTCCTCCCAGCGTGTAGGAGGAGGGTGATGGTGGGCTCACAGCACCCTTGGGGGCTGGAGGAGGATGGGGAGCAGTGGTACTGGGGTACCCACACCAGAAATCCCATTTGTAGCTGGGGTTTCTCCTTGCCCACACCTGGCAGCATTTTGTGCTGTTTCAGGGTGCTTTGCAGTGTTTCTGGATGCACAAGACCTGGGGATGCATCCCACCACACCTGTGGGACCACAAGGTAGGATGGGGGGGTCCTGTGGCACCAATGTGGGGTGACTATGGTGGGGGGTCCCATTTGGGGAGGGGTGCCTGGCTGTAGGGTCTATGCTGCAGGCTGGGGGTTAGGGCTAAGGTGGGTCCCTCCCCATTATTTCTGTGACTGGGATGTGCTCAGATCCCATCTGTGAAGTTGACCACGATTAATTGGTGGTTTATCACCCCACACCATGGATGCTGCACCTCTGGGTGAGTGCTGGGCTTCGGCACCCAGCCTGGCAGTGCTGTCCTCCCCCAGACCCACAGGCAGCACCCCTGTGCGGACACAACCCCTTGCCCTGGGGTTTGCATCCCTCCCTGCAGGGCAGGAGATGTCCCCACGCCCTGGGGATGGTGATGGTGGCAAGCAGCCCCTGCACACCACAGCCACGTGAGGTTTGCTCCTGTCCCAGCCCTGTGTGCCACCCATACTGGCTGTGTTGGCCTTACAAGGAGTGAGGCAGCTCGCCTCCCCCAGCGGGTGCCACCCTTCCCAGCTCTGTGCAGGGACAGTCCCCAAAAGGGCCCTGCAGGAGGCTCACGGCTCCTACACAGGCTCAAAGGGGGGCAAAGCGGGGTGCTGACACCCCAGCCCTTGCTGAGAATCCACAGTGATCATCCAGAAGCCCCCTGGGGATGCACAGGGGAAATTTCATCAGTTTTAGAGCTGAGATATGCCGGTCCCCAGGGACCCTTCCTCCCCTGAGCCAGGCGCAAGGGTTGGTCACGAGTTAATGATGCTGTTCCTAACTGCAGCCCTGTGCGTGCACAAACACCCCGGGGAAGGCGGCTCCCAGGGCCTCACGGGCACAAACCAACCCTATTCCAGCAGCAGAGGTGTCCCTGAGCTGTGGCTCAGCATGGTGGGGGGACACAGTGTTTAGGAAGGCAGGACAGGCACGGCAAAAACGCGTTGTGTGACCTAGGACCCCAGGAAATTTTGGGACTGCTTGGGAAAACTGGCCAGTGTCTGACCCCAAAAGCGAGTCCCTTGCTGTGTTTTGCTGCCACCAAGCCCCTGCTTCATCTCTCCTTTTTCATCTGCCTTTTTTGTGTAATTAAAAGTGACTTGCTGTAATGTCTATTGCCTTAACCCCCCTCTGGGTGCAGCCTCTGGCTTCACCATGGGACCAAGGGTGATTCCTTGCCCCGTGTCCCAATGAGGGGATGGGGTGAGGAAGGGTCTGGACCTGCTGGTGGGGTACCTGGGGCTGCCACCCATCCCATTTCCTGCTCCAATCTGCGACCAGCCAAAATATCACGTCAGGCAGGCGATGGGCACCTTCTCCCCCATCCCTGGGGATGTTCCCATGGGGCCACAACCCCTCCCCGAGCCCATCACACCCGTGGCTCATGCCCAGCTCCCAGACAGCCCCAAAAGCGTCCTCTGGAGCCCGCGCCCGACCCTCTCCCATCGGCAGGCAGCACCAAAAGGCCGCTCATTGTTTGAAAAGCCATCAGTCAGGGCCTGCTGGCTAAAATTACCCTCCTGCTTTATCATCTTGAGAACATTAAGGGCTGTTGTTAACAGATGTTTCGTGTTACACATTATTTGTTAGTCTAATGAAAGGAGGTGAACAAGCTTTCAAGACCTCAGAAGTTGTGCGGAAGGTTTTAGCCGGGAGGCTGCCGTGCCGCTCCGGGGGAGGACGGGGATGGGGACGAGCCCTCGCTGCCCCCGTGGCATTTCCTCTGCCTCTTTCTTGCCTGGCTTGTAGGGTTTCTGCCTCTGATATTTTGGGAGAAACGGGTCACACGGCTGATATCTGCTCCTGGCCCTCAGCAAGGATGCGCTGGGTGCCCTCGGGGCCAGGTTGGGGCAGGGGAATGACAGCCCAGGAACCCAGATACAGGGCTGTGGGACTCAAGGTGTGGAGGGAGGGCAGAGAGGGCCCAAATCTTCCTCAGCAAAGCATAAAAACCTGCCTCAATCTTATCCAGCATCCCCAGGCCATGGTGAGCCCGCAGCAGGTTTGGGGCTGCCCTTTCTGCAGCCCAGCATCGCAGTGACCCCAATAACTGCTGCCAAGCCAGATGCAGAGCCGCAGCCTGTGGGGAGACACTGGATACAGGGCCAGTTTGCACCGATAATGAACCTGCTGCCTAAACCCATGGGGCTCCAAACCTGGTAGGAGGGAAAAAAAAAAAGTGGTGGCAAAGAAGAAGATGAGAAGGTGCCAGGAGCCTCTTTCACTTTCAGGGTGATGACAAAAGCTAGTGCTACCAGAAAAAGTTCCTCTGCTGTCATCACGCTGATGCCAAAAGCATCACAGATGCGCAGCGAGATCTGATGCTCGCAAGGCAGGGTGTTTGCATGGTGGTTGCTGTTTCTCCATCCCAACTTCGGAAAGTGCATCCCAGACCCGGCAGTGTGATCGATAACAGTCCCACAGGTCAATGTGCTCACGCACAGGGGTTTTCTCTCGCCGTTTCCTTGCTCATCTTCCTGCTGCTTGCAGTTCCCATCCCTGAGGTATTTCCCTCTCCAGGTGGGACCGTGGGGAGAAATGTGTCCGTTCCTGCACGTGCTGCTGCTGTGTCCCAGGTGCCGATGGTGTCTTCGTCCCTGTGCCTTTGCAGAAGCAGGTGCCAATGGGAAGCGGCGCCAGGATCAGCGTGCCAAAACCCACGGGGCCTCAGCCCCAGGAAGAATGGGCTTTTAGGGTAAAAAAAATGGGCTGGTGAGGATCAGCCAGCCCCCTCGGCGCTCTCTCTGGTGCTTGCATTGCTCCTGGTCCCTGCTGAGCCCCTTTGGGGTGTGCTGAGATTTCAGCAGTGTGGTTATTTCTCTGCCCTTTTGCAAATAGCCCCGTGAGACGAGCTGCTGCTGTGGTATGGGACGGAGGTCCAAAAGCTGTGCCCACCCCATGCTGCCTGCAGCTCCTGGCGAAAACTTCCCCATGGTCCCAAAGGCAATGTGAGAAGCACAAATGAACCCCAAGGGAGGGGGAAGGAGGATGGGAAACATCACAAAAAGTACCCAAAACCATCCCAGAAAGCAGCCTCCAGCCCTCAGCACCCCGAGCAGAGTGTACAGTGGGGGGCTCCAGGGGCTCTCCCTGGGGGGAAGGAGGTTGTGCAGGGAATAAAGGGGGGGCAAGAAGGATGCTTTGGCCCCAAGGTACGCACATCAGGACCCCTCACCACAGCTCTGCGTGGGCTCTAGGGGTGCTGAGTCCCCTTCCCCCAGTCAGGCCCTGGGCAGGGCACAAAACAAGCCGGGGGTACCCAAGCCCAGCCTGGCAGCAGGTTTTGGGGCTGCGCCTCCACCCCGAGCTCCCCAGCCCCTTCTCCCTTCCAGCATCCCGAGAGGGGTCTGGGGGGCTTCCAGGTACCCCAGGAGCGGGGCCGTGCACCGGGGATGGGGCCAATCCTGCCCTCTCCGGAGCCGGGATGTGCCTGGGCAGAGCGGGTTTGTCCCGGTACAAGCTCTCCTCCCACTCGGAGCAGATGAGACCCGGGGTACCGGGACCTTCCCTGTCCCCAGCCCCACCGGGCAGGATGAGACCCGCTCCGGGGGCTGCACCGGCTCCCACCTCGGGCCCGGGGGGAGCGCACAGACGAAGGCTGGTCCCCGTGCCTGTTCCCCCGCTCTCCCCGGGGCCGCCTCCGCTATCAGGGCGTAGAAACCGGCCCGGGGAGTCCCGGCAGGGGGGGCGCAGCCTCGCAGCCCCGGCACGCACCGGGAAGGAGCTCGGCACCGGCCCGCAGCCCGCACGCCCGGTAGCGGCGATGTCCCCAAGCCCCCGGCACGGTGTCCCCAACCGGTGCCGTGCCCGTGTCCCCTCCCCGAGCTCCGGTGCCCGGTGCCTCCCCCCCGGCGCGGTGTTCCCCTGTCCCCGGTGTCCCCGTCCCCTGTCCCAGCCGTCGGGGGCTTTCGGGGCGGTGGCAGCTTCTCTCCCACCGGCATCCCGGAGCTCCTCCCGGGTCGCCCACCCCTCCGACACCCCCCCCCCCCCAGACTCTCCCCATCACATCCTCTCCCCCCATCCCCTCCCCCCCCATCGGGGGGATCCCGACCCCCTTTTTCCCCCGTGCTCGGGGGTGCCCTAACCCGGCCCGGGGGGGGGGCAAAGGGTGCAGGGGGGGGGCCCCCCAACCCCAGAGCTGCCGGGGCAGGGGGGGGACATCCCGGGGTGGCGGCACTCACCGTCTTGGGGCGCTGCTTCGCTGCCGCTGCTGCCTCCCGACGGCTCCGGCATCGCCTTGCCGCCCCCGGCGGGTGGGGGGCCGGCGGGGGGGGGCTCCGTTCATGCCGGCCGCCACCTCCTCCAGGTCGAGGAGGTGGCTCACGCTGAAGTTTTTCCGGCCCTGAGGGTTTTCGGGAGGCTCCGGACCCCGCACGGTGCCGGGGGCGAACGGCTTGTCCATGGCGAAGGCTGGCGCCGAGTCCATGGCTCCCACCCCCAGCCCACCCCGAGGTGCCGGGCCGCTCCCCGGCCCCTTCCCCTTCTCCACACCCCCCCCCAAATAAATAATAATAAAAAAATAAAATAATAATATTTTTTAAAAAAGGCAAAAAAAAAAAAATCCCGGCTGCCCTGCGAGTCCGGCTCCCTCCCCAGCCCCTGTTCCGCCTTGTGCTGACGTCTGGGGAAAAAAACCACGCTCCCAGCCCAAACTTTTTTCCCCTGCTCTTTTGCTCTGGAGCTGTTCAAACAAACGCCCCTGCTCCGAGCCGAGCGGGGCGGCCCCTCGCCCCTCGCCCCCCGGGCCGCCGACCTGCCCCCTGCCAGGGGCCGAGCACCGGCGGCAGCCCGGGCAGGGAGCCCTTGGGGGGGGTGTTTCCGGGGGGGGGCGGGGGGACCCGCCCCCCCCCCCCCCCCCCCCCCCACCCCCCCCCCCCCCCCCTAAGCCCCAGCAACCCCGGAGCAAGGTCACCTCTCCTGGGAAAAGCCTGGCTCTCTCGCCTTAATGAGATAATTACGTCCTGCACCACAGTTAAAAACTCATAGGCTGCTTCCCTTGGGGCTGCGAAAGAAACCTCCCTAATGAAAACCAGCCGCCGGGAGAGGAAAAAGGAGTTTTTCCCCTCTTTAAGAATCCGATCCCGCTAGGGGTGTATGTGTGTGTGTAGACGGAGGAGGAGATGGGAGAGAAAGGGGCAGAGCTGGGGGGGTTTGGGGCTGGGGGGGCGATGGGCAGCTGGGGGCTGCGGGCGCACGCGGATGGTGCTGGGCACACAGGGGCTTCGAGGTGAGATCGTGCAATCTTGGGTACTGGAACACTAAGCTCAGAGCTCCCCCAAAAATGCCTTCCCAGCACCGTCCTGGGGTGGCTGAGTTATTTTAACTTTTATCGCAAAGCTTTTTTCCTTGCTCTCCCTCTCCCCTTCAAGTCGGAGGCGTGCGGATTTCGAAGCGAGCCAGCGCTGCCAAATCTGATCTCCCTGCTGGGGAAGCAGCTTCCCAGGGCTCCGCACGTTGGAAAGGGTGTAGCTGAAAGCGAGATTTTGCCTCTCCAAGTCCGCGGGGTGCTCCTAGAGTGTGCAAAAAGGAGCCAGCCCGGCCTCTCCATCCCCCTCCTGCTTTTTGGGGCTGTTTTACCGGCCCTCCTGGCCCGATCTGCTGGCCCTGGGGTTGAATACAGGCCGGAATCAGCTCCGGATCCCCATCCTCACCCTGGCCATGTAAACCTGGAGGTGGTGTCACACCGGTTCTGCCGTGCCACCCGGTGTGGCACGGGGCACATGGATGGCATGCATCGCCATCAGCCCTCCGGGTAGCTCCGTCCCTTTTGGGGCGACATGCCACGTGCTGGGGCCGTGTGATGAGCCAGCAAACCCCCTCCTTGGCCCAATATCCACATTATTCCACTTTTTTCCCCCTTGGTGGCTTCGAGGACATGCTGTCCCCAGGACGGGGGGGACACCGGGTGCTGCACAAACAGCCACAGGGGCAGCAGGGCCGCTGCGCGTGGCAGTGGCCCCTCGGAGCTCGGTGTCCTGGTGGCAATGCGCCCCAGTCCGTCGGGGTTTTGGGGGGTTATTCGGGGGGCTGAGGGGCTCGAGGTTTGTTGGGGTGGGAGGTGGCAGCCCTGGGCACTGCCCCCCTGCCTCCTCACTCAGGGCCTGTTCCCATTCTGGAAGCGTCTGGCTTTTCCAGGGGAGACGCCTTTCACTCAGCCCCTGGCATTAAATAATTAAATGGGGGGAATAATCATCGGCGAAACCCCCTCGGGTTCGCACTTCCTCGGGCCCTGTGATTGCCGATATTTTTTTGGGTGAAATATGACCTTTTTTATGATCAAAGGGGATCGGAGTTCCAAAGGAAAGTGAAGGAAAAAAAAAAAAAGAAAAAATAAAAAAAAAAAAAAAAAAGAGAAAAAAAAGAGGGCAAGCATTTTCTTTTCCCCGATCCTAGCGGTCTGGTAAAGTTTCTTTAGACATGCAAAGATTTACACACCTTTCTGCAGGGTGCCTTAAATTACCCTCCGACTCTTTACACATTTCCATGAGCAGAGCAAGAACAGTAAGTCATTGAGAAATTAACTGGCCTTTCAGTAATATCCCCTGTCGGCCTTTCAGAAGGAGAATGTCTAATGACTTTTTTGAAGTAGAGGTCAGGGTTTGCTTTTTTTAAATAAAACAATCTGTATTAATGCAATTTCCTTTTTAGCTCTAGGATTTGCCTTTTTTTTTTTTTTTTTCAAGCATCATTTTTTTTAACTCCGCCAGCCACACAAGGCATCCAAAGCTAGACCCATTTGTCTGAAAGCCGCTCTCCTGTCGTTCCCCGAGCCTCTCGTGCGAGATCTTCTCTCATATATTTTTTTTTATTTTTTTATTTTTTGAAAAATGCATTTTAAGTGATTAAAACTGGACCTGGGAGCTGGCAAGGTGGCTCTCGGCCGTGCTGAGCGAAGCATGTTTGGCGGAAATGGAGCCAAGCACATTTGCTGTGCCTAAACCCGAGCAGGGCGAGCGCTCCGACATCACCGAGAGGGGCTCCGACATCCCCAGAGCTCAGCCTGCCTTAGCATGCCTTAAAAATAAAAGGACAGCTCGGGTTCGTCTCAATTTGTGTCCTCCTGGGGGATTCCTGGCGTTCCTGAGCCTCCTCCCATGGCCGTGCCATGCTGGGTGGGAGCTCCGTGGGCACCGGTGCTGCGCGGTGCACTCGGGGCTCCCTTTGGTACCAAAATGCTTGTTCTCCTTGATATTCCCCAAATCTTGCCCTTTGGATGTTATTCTGCAGAGAAACCGGGCTGGTGTGTCTGCAGGGGGGAAGGTTTCTGTTTCTGGACCTGCTGCTCTGCCCCGTAACAAGGAGGACGCACGGGACGGAGACGGGGCTGACGATGCCTGGCCAGGATGCGGTGAGGGTCCCGGGGTGGGTGGCACCATTGTGCCAACCTGCTCCCCAAAATTGGGCTGGAACAGCCCCAGGATGGCACCTCGGTGCCCCCCCAGGATGGGGTCAGCCACCCCCACCATCACCCTGATCCTCGCAGCGACGGAGGTGCTGCCCGCGGAAGGGCCCCGTTGACCCACAAGGACGGAGCAGCTCAGGGCCAACTGAGCCATGGGGAGGGGGGGATCAGGGACAAGCACTGTGCTCGTTTTGCCCCCCAAAATGTGGCCACCAACCCCCTGGTTCTGCAGGGGGTTCAGCATCCACAGGCAGCTCCCAGCTCTGCCTCCATCCCTGCCAGCACCCAAGGGTGCCTTGTGCCCCGCGCTGGGTCCTCGCCCCCATCTCGCCCAGCTCCCCCCGTGCCCCCCCAGCTCCTTGTCCCTGGTGGCATCGTGCCCCCCCTGAGCCTGTTGGTAAGGTTTTTCTCCCCCATTCCCCTCGTTTCTGTCTCTTTCTTTTCGCTCATTCTTTCTCTCTCTTTCTTTCCCTGCCAGGAATCCCAGTCCCAGATGAACCAATACTCCGTGGCTCTGCTATTTCCCTTTTATTCCCCCCCCACCACCAACAACCCCCCCCCTCCAACGGCGAGATGGGAAAAGAGT
>CM021781.1:5995677-6083097 GCA_011076525.1 Nettapus auritus | reverse complement strand
GCCCATCGCTCCTCGGGCTGTTGTCCCTTGTCCTGTTGCCCCTCGTCCCTTCAAACCTCATCCCATTGTCCCTTGTCCTGTCACCCCTCAGCCCGTTGCACCTCATCCTCTCACCCCTCCTCCCACTGCCTCTTGTCCTGTCACCCCTTGTCCCGTCACCCCTCATCCCATTGCCCCTCATCCTGCCACCCCTTGTCCTATCACCTCTCATCCTCTCGCCCTCCATCCCATCACCTCTCCCCACAAAAACCACCTTCTCCCCCCACCATGCCCCAAACCCACCGTTTTTGCCTCCCCTCACCCCATCCCACCGCTGCCCCGCTGCTACCTCTGCACCCATCCCGCCCTCAGACACCCCCTTTGCTCCCACAACATTAACACGGAGGCCAAATTTGGAGCCTGGCCCAAAATTATGACAGAAACCAAAAGCAGAGAAAGAAATAGTCTGAACATCCCTTGACACCCACTGACACAGGGTCCAGGACAAGGCACATGAGCCCTAAAGACACCTTAGGGCCCCAGCACACAGTCTGGACCATGGGAAATTGCCCACAAATTGCTGCCCCCACACCCCCGAGGGCCATGGAGAGACCCCCGAGGACAGGAGGGGCAATGGGGCCAGCAAGGGCTTCGCCTCTCTGAGCTGTAGAAGGTTCCAGAAAGCAGCTTCTTGTGCTTCTCACCCAGCGCTGGCTGTGCCAGGCTAACAGCCCTTGCGATTTTACCCAACAGAAAGAAAAAGCTATGCACAGAGTTGTCATTTTTTAAAAATAAAAAACCCCCATCTTACGGCAAAACCAAATATCCCCTCCCCAGCTCAAGGCGCTGGCTGCCCACAGCCCATTTTGCCCTGCTCCCGGCTGGGTTGTCTAAAATTGAGTGAAAATGTGGCAGCTCCGGCAGCCTTCGTGCCTGGCCTTGGCTCAGCCCCACCATGGCCATGGGCTCCGCAGCTCCCTGCTGCCTGGAGTGCTTCTCCTCAGCCAAGCTTCAGTCCTGTCCCTGGGTGGCTCTGTGTGTGAGCAGCCAGCAAACAGCCCTGGACCCCATCGCCAGTCCATTTCTTTCCTCACACGCTTGCCTCCTGCTCCCCTTGTTCACTGCCTCTCAGGGCAATCACCCTCGCTGCAACGTTCAGGGATTTCCCCCCCCCCCCCCCCCGATGCTTAATCACCCTTATTAGCCTTTTCTGATTAATTAATTCTAATTAATTTTGCACCAGCATCTGGAAGAGAGGTGACCAGGGCTGCGTGAGCTGTTTGAGGTGATCGGCAAGGCGCATCCCTCTGTATGCTCTGCTCATGTTCTGAACAACTTGGGGGACATGGTCTGCAAGCTCTGCCCCATGCCTGCACCCCCCAACTCCTTCAGCTGTGCCATGGCTCGGTTTGGGCAGTCACAATAAATTAGCTCTCATTATCCCCACACTGGTGGTGATGTGGGTGCCCCAGCACTGGCCCCTGCAGCTCTGAGCCCCTCAAGCCCTGGTGCCGGTGTCCCCCCGTTGCAGCTGGGGCTTTGTCCCCGTGTCCCCTGGAGCTGAAACCCAGCTGGTTTGGGTGACCCTGCCCTCACCGTGTGCGTGCCTAGGGGGCAGAGGCCATCATCCCTTTGCTGTTTGTCTGGTGCCTGGCAGCCTTAAGGATATAAAATCAATTTATTACATGAAGAGTGTAATCTATACTATGCATTATATGTTATATGTTGTACTCTATATACTATATACTTTATACTGTCTTATACTATATGCTATATACTTTTTAATTTATACTGTATGCTGTACATTTTATATTATAAGCTGTACATGAGATACTTTGTACTATCTGCTATATACTACATGCTATACATTATATACTATTTATATTATATGTTGTATACTTGATACTGGCCAATGGATAATATAATGTGTATATATAAATTATCTCTAACATTATTCATGTATAACATTATGAATGTAATACCATGTATATGTGTGCATGTGTACATACATATACATAGAGCAATTGGACTAGGTATGTACATACAAATATTTACCTATGTATACATGCATATACATAGATGTAGATGTACAGTGTACTGTATACACCACACACGTATTTTTATACACCAGATAGGTAGATAAGAGTATATGGGTACATGTATACATATGCATATATATACAAAAAAAATATGTATACATATATAAAACTTTTTAATATGTATATCTGGTGCAGTGGGGAAGGAAAGAGCAAGAACAAGCAAGCAAGAGAGTGCACACAGGGTGCAGCAGCGTGTCTGATCAGCAGAGCCATGGTGAGCACTGCGTGCATGCCTCGTGTCCCTGCTCGGTGACGGTGACACGGCCCCGGTGTGGGGCAGAGGGGAGGGAGAGGCGGCAGTGCAAAGGGAGAGATGCGGCTGAAGGCAAAGTGCTCCGAGTTACAAACGCTCCCTGTTTGATTAATTGTACTTTCTGTTTGATAAATGTTACTTGTGAGTATAAAATATGCAAAGCACTTAGCAAGTTCACACTGTTTAAAGAACTCAACTAACCAAATTAAAATTCTATGCTAGGAGCCAAGCCGCTGCGGAGCAGTGTGGGGAGGTGGCAATCGGGGAGCCGACCCCAGCACAACGCCTGCGCCAGGGCCACCCTGCAGCCCACGGGAAGGCGCCTCGGTCCCCTGGGGCTTTGGTGAGGCCATGGGCAAGGACCTCGTGCAGCTGCCCAGCTGGTCCCTGTGCTGCATGTGATGAAGCTGACCGGTATTGGCACGCTGGGGCAGGGACACGCTGCTGGCTTGGGTGCGGGACTCAATAATTTGCCCTAATTCCCAACCATTTCAGGTGGGGGCGGCAAGCACCCAGAGTCTCCCGATAACCGTGTGGCTCTGGTGGGGCAATCAAACCTCCCAAACAGGGGTTTTCCTCCACATTGGAGCACTGATGCAGCTCATCCCTCCCTGCAACCCCCTTATTAAACACCAGCAATGGCAGCCTAGCAATGTGACACCTCCCTGCCTGCTCACACTGCTCCGTACCCTTCCAAAACAGCACCCTGGGATGAGCAGGAGCCACCTGGCTGCCCTGGAGAGGGAAAGAGAGCAGCAGCCCCAGGCTTCAGCACCAGCTTTGCTCGTGCTCATGTGGGATGGAGTTTCCCTGTAGGTACAGGTGACTTTCTGGTCGTTCTTGCAGCTCGCCATGGGTAAAGACACTGCTGGGTGGGGGCACCATGGCTCAAGCACCGAGCAGGTCCGCATCTCCTACCCACGGTGGTCTCATGAATCATTTAAAATGCAAGGTTTATCCAAAGCTGCAGATAAGAGATGTTCATTTTCAGGCAAAAGCAGCCCCCGGCCCTCTTTGTTTCAGAGCACTGCATCCTACAAGAGGCCACAAACCCAACATCGGGCTCTGCTCTTGGTTTAGGGCATGCCCACCCTTGGTGGCACCAGGTCAGGTGTTGCTAGACCCTTCTGCAAGGCGTGACCCACACAACTCAGCCCCACCTGGGACAGACCATTTTGCAAAGCCTCCCACCAGTTTTGGGTGCTGCGTGGAGGAGCCAGAGCACGGCCCCGAGCACCCCGATGATGCTGGGCCCCTTGGCAGCAAGCCCATCCCCGCACCGCGTCAGCCCATCCTCGCAGTCTGAGCAATGCTTTAGCACCCATTAACCCATGCAGCCGTAAATCCTTGCACAGACAAGCCCCAAATACTCATTTCGGGCGCTGCACTTTGTGTCATTTCAGCATTAGCATGCACACTCTTATTAATTAATACTTGCTAAACTGGGACTAAAAATAAAGCGCTCGGCGTCTTGTTTCGGCAAACGCCTCCCTGCCCTCGCGGAGCAGCGTGCCTGGGCTTCGACAGGCTCAGCACACAGGGCTTTATCCCTTCCACAGCCAGAAAGAAGAAAAAAAATAGGGCTGCACAGAGCCAGGAATGCCGATAAAGCAAAACCTCCTCTTTCCATCCAGGCAGAAGCGCCTGTGGCAGCTATTGCTACGGCACGCCACAGCGTGAGGCTCACGCTCACCTCCGCGCCTGCCTGGGATGAGCTCTGGGGTCAGAGGGCTGCCGCATCCGGGGCGGGGAGTTAACGATTCTTTTCCATCCCAACTTTTTTTATTTATTTATATTTTTCTTTGCTGCTTTCTCCTTCCTGGGCTGGGCTGCTTCGGTCGCACTTCCCACTTGGAGCCGATCGCTGCCCCAGCAGCACGGGCTGGATTGCCACCGAGGGAAGGGTTTTAAGGAGCTGGGTGCTGCGGGTAGGTTTGTGTATGCACAGCTGTGCTGTGGCTGCTGGCTTCGATTAAAGCCGAAGGACAGCGGCTGTTAAAAGTCCCTTTTCCCTGCAAGGTGCTGCTGCTACCAACCAGCACCCCTCTGCTTGCAGAGCTGCTGCATCCTTCACCCCATCCCAGCTGGGAGCAGCCTGGGCTGTGCACAGCACGTGGATCTGGGGGCACAGCACTGAGATGCTGAGCTGGGACAAGAGAGGACCACGGGGATCAGAGGGGCAGGATGGAGCCCCCAGGATAGCACCGTGGAGGGGACACGGGGCAGGGGCAGGTGGCATTTCGGGGCTGGGCTGGAGGGCATCGCCGCGGGCTGGGGTTGTCCAAGTGTTGCAGAAATCATGTGAGTTGTTGCGCGGGGCAGCAGTTTTGTAATAATTATAGTAATGGTAATAATAACAGTACTAAGGAATTAAATCATCTTTATTAATCTTTATTAAAGAAGAAAAGAAATAAAAAATAAAAAATAAAGCCCACAACTTTAAGCAACTCCGGGACAGCCCAGGGCCACCAATTTGCATCACGTAAAACCCCAACTCCTGCAAGATTTGAAGCTGCTCTTGGCCCCCAGCTTGGGTCCCATCCCTGGAGCATTTTGGCTGTTATTTGGCCCAAAATCCCGAGTTTCCAGCCAGCCCAGAGGCTGCAGAGCACAACCTGAAGCCAGCATCCCCTTGGGCACGGCCAGGGCAGAGCACCACTGGAAGCACCTTGCTCCTCTCCCCGCTGTGCCCTTCGTTTTCCTAAAAGACCGGGGTGACAAAAATAAATCATCCCCCTTCCTGGGGGTGAGGATGGGGCCAGGTGAGGGTACTGGGGGGGGGTTCAGGGCTGGTTCCCGTGTCCCTCACCCCCCAGCCAACGCCAGGCCCCGCAGCGAGGGCTGCGCTTGGCGCTGCAGCGTGGCTGGCTCGCGCCAGGAGTGAATGTTAATGGTGCCGAGCTCCTCGGAGAAACACTCAGATTCTCCCTCTAAACCAGGGAGGAAAGGAAGGGAAGGGGGAGGAGGGGAAACTAGCTCCGCAGATTAATTCTGCTGATGAAAATTAAAATTGGGCATCTCCAAAGCGAGCCCAGAAGGAGCTGCCTCAGCACTGCAGCCCACCTCTCCCACCCCAGCCAGCCCCAGCTTGGCTCCGGTCTCCTCCAGGGTCGGGTCGTGTCAGCAGGCTTCTGCCCCGGCTTTGCTCACGCTTGTCCCACCAAAGACGTGCTGAGGCAGCGGCTCCCCGTGCACGTAAACGTGCTGCAGGTGGTGGGGCAGGATCAGTCCCCCGGGATGCTCCAACCCAGCCGTGAGCATGGGGAGGGCACGCATCTCCTTTGGGAGGGCGAGTTGGCTGCCCAAAATCATGAGGTTAGTTGCAATGCCAAGGGTTTAAAAAATGAATTGTTGATGCCTTTTTTAATAATTTCATTAACTTCCTGGGCTTTGGGGCTCTGCGATGTACTTTTTGGTCCTTGTGCTCGATGGTGAGGACGGCTCCAAAGATCCCCCAGGGCTGGGACAAAGGCAGAGACTGCGGGACTCCAGGAGCTGCTGCTTTATGAATGAAACCATCCGGGCAAGGTAAGTGCTGGGAGCTGCTGCAGGATGCGACCCTAACAGCCAGCACCTCCCTCCTGCTCTGCTCCCATGGAGCTGGGAAACCTTGTGGGGTGTCCCTGCGACACGGACACGGCTCCGGCCAGGCAGCCCCAGGGTGGCTCTGAGGAGAGGAGGGGACTTTCCTCGGCTTGGACAGCACGTGGGAGGGCACAGGGCACTGCGGAGAGGGGCCTTGAGGTGCTGGGGTTGGGCACCCAAGGGTGGGACCCCTGCTGTGCACCCCGCTGCACCCCTCCTTGTGGCTCCCCCGGCAGCATCCCCGCTCCGTAGTGGCGAGTTGGGTTTTATCTCTGGCTGCTTCTCTCCTCCCTCCCTCCACCCGTTCCCTTCTCCTCCTCGCTGCCAAGTCCGCAGGTTTCCTGCTGTGACCTTGAGCTCGTTCCTGGAGCTGGTTGTGGGCTTCTTAAAGGAGCCGTGTGGGCAGCGGGGCCCCAAAAAGCCCCCTCCTGCTCCCCTCACCTTCACCAGGAGCCACGGGGCTGGGGGGAGCACCGGGACGAGAGCACGGAGTCCCCTGAGTGCACCAAAACTGGGAAAGGGTGGAGGTGGCCGATTCGGCACCCCCAGAGCCACCATGGTGGTGTACCCCAGCGCTATGCAAGGGGTTTGGGTGGCAAAGCCCCCACTCACTCTGGGAGTCCCAGCAGTGCTGAGACCCCCAGGGGTGGCAGTGGCATGGGAAGCCCAGTGTTGGCACCAAGAGGCTGGGGGTGTGCCTGCTGCCCCGCACCAACGCAGGTGGATGGCCCTCAATGGCACCGTGGTGGCCCTAGATGGCAGCTCAGTGGCCCTCGATGGCAGTATGGTGGCCCCACTGCTTTTGGCAGTATTAAAGAAAGTTTGAAAGCTGTGCCCTCTGCTCCCAGCTCCTCTCAGGACCCCTCGAACATCCCCCATAGGCTGCCAGTGCCATGCAGGATCAGCACCCGGAGCCACAGTGGGGCAGAAAGCGCCCCGGCTGCCCTCACCCCGCATGCCAAGCACACAGCTCGGACTCACCTCAAGCCCTTCCAGGAAAATCCTTCTCCGTGGGAGACCCCGCCTGGGAAGCTGGCCTGGGCTCGGGTTTAGGAGCTGAAAACCCAAGGGAACGCGCAGCCAGCTGCAGAGGGACCTGTGTTGGAGAGCCTCCGCCGGGAGCAGCAGCAGCGTCCCATGCCACGGAGTCTGAAGCCACAGCTTGGTAAGCTGGATGGGCTGAGGTTTCAGCCAGCCCAGGACAAGCTAAAAGCTCCATCAGCTGGAGAGGACCCCGATCAATAAGTGCCTTCCAGGCGCATAATAAAACTTTGAAATTATGCAGGCGTCGCCTGGCGCTGCGCAGGGAAGGCGGTGTTCAATTCTTGGGGGTGCTCCTGGGGAGCCAGGGAGCGGGGGCTGAAATTAGGGAGATAGGACGAGGGCCCCAGTGCTGGTGTCTGTGGGTTTTGCCACATCAAGGATTGTGTTAGCCACAGCCATGGAATGATGTTATGATAGCCATCCTTCCTGCTATTGAGCAGCAACCTCTGCTGCTCCGGGCACCGCTGATGCTTTAGTGATTCGTAGCTGCTGGCCAGGTGGTGCCAGGGCGAGATCTGCAAGCCCAACACAGCCAGGGCATGATGCAAATAAAAAATAAAAAAAAAAATCAACACACAGAAAGAGGTTTAAGGAAAATATGAATTGTAGAAGTTCACCAGAAAGGCATGAACGTATTCTGGTGGCTGTCTGCTGGGGCTGTTGCTCAGGGTGGGGACTGCGCACCCCTGTGGCACTGTTCCCAAGCTGGAGCGAAGCACACGGGAGGGATGCTGCACGCCATCGCTCCCTGCCGCCTTCTGGGTGCATGGATCTGGGGACCCTGGAGGTCAGTGCAGGGACCCCAAAGCCAAGCCCTACCCCAGGCCCTGTGAGCTGGGAACCAGCCCCAGGCTGGCTCGGGGAGCAGGAGGGGTGTTCTCAGCACCAGCTCTTAGAGCTGCATGTGGGGAAACTGAGGCACGGTGCAGTTACAGACGTAGGAGGAAGAAATGATAGGGGAGAACCTCAACAGGGCTCATGCCCTAGAGCAAACTGACCCCACAGAGGACGAAATCTTAGAGCTTCCCCTTGTGTCTGAAAATATAAGGGCCATGATATAAAGGCTCCAACTGGCCACTAAATTCACAGCCTGGTAGCCAGGGCATCTAACGGAGCTCCTTACCTCCACGAAGGCGAGGTGAAACCACTTCTTTGTGATCTTCATGTGGGATGTTGAGCCCAATGCTCAGTGCTGGCCCACGGGAGATGGGACCAAACCTCCAGGAGAGTGGGGTGGCATGGGATGAGCAGCCCAGGGCTGCCACCACACATGGGGACAGCTCTGCAAAACCCCAGCCTGTGCTCCACCAGGCAAGGGGACACAGCCTCCACTCATCCAAAGTCCTTCCGGCAGCACCAAGCCGGGGGTAGGCAGGAGGGAGCGGGAGGAAGCTGGCGAGAGGGAAGAAAAAGAGAAAAATGAGTTTTCCTGCTGCCCCAGCGGTGTGGCGATTGATCGGGTGCAGGTTAGTGTGGAGCGGTGCTGAGAGCCTCATTCCCAACCGCCGGCTCACAATTATTGGAAAAAAACCCGCGCTGCTGCTGCAGCGAAATTAGTTATTGATCTCTTGTCTGGGTGACGAGCGCGGCGCTGGGGCTGCGGGGCTGCTCTCCCCCGGGGGGCTGCAGCCTCCCCGCTGCACTCAGCCGGGGCCGTGCCATGGCCGGAGGGCTGGGTGCTGGGGTACTGGGGTGCTGGGGTGCTGGGGTGCTTGGGTACTCGGGTGCTGGGGTGCTCAAGTGCTGGGGTGCTGGGGTACTCAGGTGCTGGGGTGTTCAGGTGCTCAGGTCCTGGGGTGCTTGGGTGCTGGGGTGCTGGGTGCTGGGGTGCTGGGGTGCTTGGGTACTCGGTTGCTGGGTGCTGGGATGTCGGGGTGCTTGAGTACTCAGGTGCTGGGTTGCTCGGGTGCTCAAGTGCTGGGGTGCTGGGGTACTTGGATGCTTGGTGTGGCTCCAGCACTGCTCCCTGGGTGCATCCAGCAACAAACTTGCGATAAAAAGGTGCTGAGCAGCCCCAGTTGCCCCATGCCAACCCTCCCGCTTCAGCCCCCCCAGCAGAGCTTTGCTGGGGGTCCCTGCCCTTAGGCAGTGGTGTCCCGGGGCATCTTCCACCTCCTGGTAATGGGGAATCACAGAGGTGGGGGGGATCCAGCAGATTTTGTGGCCCCAGAGGCTCCTCACCCCCCAGCCACGGCTGGCTGGAGAGGCTGGAGCAGCATCAGTGCCCCAGGGATGGGACGGGAAGGGGGGGCTGAGGCTGGGACAAAACATTTTCACCCATCCCAGGGCTGCTTTCACAGCTTCAATACACACACACAAACAAACTAACTAACAGATTTAGTTTCTTGTGATTCTTGATGCAAAGTGGGAGCAGGCAACATCTGAAGTGCTCCTGTCCATGGGCTGCCCTCCAAAGGGTTCGTTTTGGGTGTCACCTTTTGCTTTTGATTAATTCTGGAGTTTCTTTTGAACAGCACAACAGTGTCACAGGCAGGGAAGGTGGCTGGAGGTTTCCTTGGGCATAACGGGGTTGTTTCACCCTCTGAAGGTTTCATCCCCCCCAGCTTTTTGCCCCAGAAGGATACTGAGCAGACGTTCATGACTCGGCTTTTGGGATGGGAAATAAGAAGTGACCCGAGGGGTTCCTGGTAGGCAGGGGTCTCTGTTATGCCCCCAGGCTTTGGTTTGGGCTTTTTTCACCAGGACGCAGCCACTGCCCCCCTCCTCCGAGGTCCCTGGGGGTGCCCGGGGGGGTGAGGCCGATGGCCATACCCAGGTGAAGACCTGAAGTCTGGTGGAGATGTGGCATCAGGAGGGGACACAGGGGGACAGGAGGAGCAGCAGCTCCCTTCTCCTGCCTCCAGGGATGGGCAAAAAGCAGTCGTGCTGTCAACAGGGGGGGGCAGACAGCAGCTGGCGGCCACCGAGGTGGCTCTGGGGGTGTCCCCAGGCCCTGTGACAAGGCACAGAGCCAGCCCTTGCCCCCTGCCTCCCGCTCAGCACCCCGGGCAGCTCAGGACCCTGTCCGCATGGGGTTCCTGGGGGAGGCCGGGGGGTCCCGGCCCCTTCCCCGAACAAAAGCCTGGGAACAAAAGGCTGCTCGACGTGGGGAGGCATCCCCAGGCTGAGGGGGGGGGGGGTATTTGTTTAACCCAAGGGAGGTGGAAGGGGGAGAGGAAACCGCATTTCAAAGCCTCTCACCCTTTGTCAGCCCCTGGCAGCCCCCCCTCGGCGCAGGCATTCCTGGCGCAGGGCCGCGCAGGGGGGTCCGGTTACACAGCGGCCCCCTCCCCACGTCCCCTGCCAGGGGGTCCTGGCCTCTTCCCACAGACCTCCTCTGGGGGGGCACAAGGGAAAAGGAAGCGGGGAGAAAGAAAAATGCAGAGAGAAAGGGCCCCCAGAGCGCGTTCCCCTGGCTCAGCCCATTTTGGGGCTTTGAAGGTTGGGGTCCCGGCTGTGCCACTGGCCTGGGGACCGCCGTGCACAGACACATGAGGTTTCCTGGGGCTGTTTTGGGGTTTGGGTGCACTAAAAGCATCCCTTTACCCCCACAAGGCTCCTGGTCCAGGCAGGGAGGATGAACACAAACCCCCTGGTGCCTCCTTGGAGAAGCAGCTCCCCAGTTTGGAACTGGGCACCTTGGTCAGAGCCGAACTCATCTCACCCCTTGCTGGCACTTCACGAGCACAGCCCCAAAACCCCAAAACCCAGCATTGGGGTCCTAAAATCTCCTGTCAACCTCCAGTTAATTAATGAACGAGGGGCCCCGAAACAACCAGCTGCATCTTACCCCTAGCACCCAAGGTTTTCCAGGCCAGGCCAGGCTGTTTTCACCCCCAAATGTTTTCCACCCTAAAGGCCTCCCCAGCTGCCACAGCTCCGTGTCACACAACTAAGGGGACAAACACAGGGCTGCGACCCCGTCCCCATCCTGGCCGGAGCTGCTTGAAGCCAAGCTCAGGCCGAAAGCAGAGGCTGGGCAGATGGGAAGGCCAAATGATGGCTTTGCAGGGGGGCTCGCATTTGTTTGAGCCGTCACTGTCTCAGTGAGCGCCTTCGAAGAAGGGACACACTTGAGAAAATCGCCATCTGCTCCCGGACAATTCACAACCAGAGGAAAAGGTGAAATAAATTCAGCGGCTGTGTTATCCGCCTGGCCCCGACGTCGGCACCAGGGCCGTGCTTTGTGCTGTGTTGTGGAAGCAATTTGGGAACGAGAGGATGGTTTTGGGGCAAGCAAAGCCCAGAAATTTGGAGAGGGTGGGTGAGGAGAGGAGCTGGGCTCCAGCGCCAGCAGCGAGGCTCCCCGAGCAACTCGTTTTTGGTGAATTTGGCAGGAAAATGAAATCTTGCCAGATTGATTTTTTTTTTTTTTTTTCTTTCCATCTCTCGGTTTCTAGTGCCTCCTGCTTCCAGCTGGGTGGAAATACCACAAAAACAGATGCTACAATGCAGCACTTCAGTGCTTCGAAGCCGGCAAGAAAACGACACGAAAAATAAAGGCAAGAGCAAGAGCCCCCGGCATGGGGAGGTGACGGCAGGGCTCCTGCCCATTTTTTTTTGCTCTGTGCTGGGCTCCCCCAGGGCATGAGCCTGCATTCAGCCTGGGGAAACTCCACCCGAAGTGACACTGCTGGCTGTCACCTCGGCCACCTCCCCGTGGGGCCCACAGCTCCAGTTTGGGGTTTACCAGCGGGCTGGAGGTGGGCAAGAGGCTTCCCAAAAATGCTGCTGGTTTGTTCCCAGAGGGCAAAACGCTGCCATCCTGCTGAGCGCTGCCTGCTGGGGAGCTCTGGGCTGGGTGTTCCTGCTGGGAGACCCCATCCCCCTGCCTGGGGGCTCAGAAATGGGGGCTCTGCCCCACAGTGAGCCCCCCCTGTAGCCGCACATGGGTTTCCATCCGTGTCCAGGGCATGGTGCTGCCGGGTGGCAATGGGTTTGATGCTCTGGTGTGTGTTTCGCATTGGTGTGGGTGCAAGCATTGCTTGTGGGGGGTGCTGTGGCCACAGGGGATGGCACACAGAGCTCCCCACTGGGACCCCCCAGCCCCTGTCCACACCAAACCCAGCTCTGAGGGCAGGTCTCACCCTGCACAGCACACGGCAGGGAGCAAGGAACCCGGAGCAGGAAGCAAACCCAGCTGGACACCCCAAGAGGTAGAGGATGAGGATGAAGAAAGGGAGGCAGAAGGGCAAGAGGAAAGCGCAGCCGAGCTGCAGCAAGCAGGAGAGGCACAGGCTCTGTTGGGCGAGGGAGATGGAGCCGAAATCTGCTGGGCAGGCTGCGCCTCGCTGTCAGCCGGCTCTGATTAACGGGCTGCCTTCCAGCTCCGCGCCGGCTGCGTTCCTGGCAGCAGCCGCGGCCCCACGGCTTCCTGCCGTAGGAGCGGCTTGCTGAAAGGTTACATTTGCACAATGTGCCGCTGGAAAAGCGGTGCCAGAGGTTGCAGGCGGGGGAGCCGGGCGCGCGAGGCAGCTCTTGCTCTTGCTCTGCCTGTGTAATGGAAAAAACCCTCGGGGGGACGCGCGGGAAAAGAGCACGCTGCCGTCCCCCGGCACAACGCGGCTGCGGAGAGGGGCCAGCCGATGTGCCAGGGGCAGCATGGGCTTGAGGGCATGGGGAGAGGGCTGGGGGGCCACAGATGTGCCCCCCTGTAAGCTGAATGCTGCTTGGTGCCAGCCCAAATGGGGGAAAATTGGGGCAGTTTGGGTTCTGCCCACCTGGCCCGTCGCCGCTCGCCAAAACGCTGCTTCGTGTCGCCTCGTGTCATTTTGCACGTGCCATGATGGAGATCATGGGGTGCTGCCACTTGGTGGGGAAATTTGGGGTTGTGCAGGGGGAATTTCTAAACCTAGCCAGGATTATTGCCTTTGGCGGAGCCTTTGAGCCAAAGCACGTGCTTCCCATCCCTGTCCCCATGACTTTTGGACCAGCTCCTCACGGGCTTGCTGAGCCCACCTCAGCAGCTCTCTGCTCCACAGCTTCCCTAAAAACCTCTGCTCACCTCCTCCACCGCACCTCCTGCACCAAAACAGTCTCCTCCAAGTGGCCCAGGCTGCAGCTGAAGCCACCGTGGCACATGAGATTTCCCTTGCAGAGACATCCCAACCTGCCAAACGTTCCCAATCCCTCCTTCATGGCAAAGGATTCTATCTTCTGCCACTTCCCCCCCCCCCCCCGTATTGCCCTTCCTTTCACCTTCTCCCTCTTCTCCTGCACCACCACTGGCCACCTTTGTGCCCCAGCATGGCAGCACCCACCCTCACCCCGGGGTGCCATGGCCAGCTTGCTCCGCCTCACAGGAGCCAGTGTTTTCCTTTTTGTCTCCCTCGTTTCCTTGGTTTCAAGGTTTTTCTTCCTCATTGAGCCCCTAATAAAAACAAAACAAAACAAAACAAAAACAAACAAAAAAACAAGGACGATTCCCAGATTCTGGGTGCTGCTGGGCTGGGAATAGGGATCGCAGCCACCCCAGCCTGGTTTTCCTTCCGTGGGTGTAGGACCCAACAGTTTTGCCCCAGTTCCTTGGTTTTGTCCCCAAGTTTTTTTATAATCTCATTTCCCCTATGCTGTATTTTTTTTACCAGAGCTGCCTGAACCCCAAACCAAACCACCTCCCCCCACACAGCATCACCCAGCCCCAGCCCCATCGCGCTTGGGTGCAAGTCCTCCCCCTGCAATGTCCCTGGCTTCCCTCTGCATCTGTTTTCATTAGGATTTGGAGATAAGCTCCAAAATAAAGGCAGTGTTTTTAACCACTCTGCCTTATCAGCCAGCATCCCACAGCGTTCCAAATCCACCCAGCAGGACTCGGACCCTAGCTGGGTGTCACAGGATGCTCTTGGGGAACAGAGACCCCAAATCTCTTGGACTCCCCTTCCCCACATGCAGAGCAGCCCCACAGCCCGCGGCGGGGCTCCAGAGGGCACTGGAGGCTTTGGGAATCCAGCTGTGCACCGAGCAGCCCCTGCCCGGGTGTGAGCACAACCCAGGGACCTCAGCACACCTGGCTTTTATTCCTGGTTGTGCTGCTGGCCCAGGGATGACCTTGGGTGAGTTGTTTCCCTTCCTGTGCTTCCTCTCCTGTTTTATCTCGCAGTATCAGCCTTTTTATTTATTTTATTTTATTTTTTTACCACTGGCTCTGCGCGTTGAGGTCTCATCAGCCCACGGCAGCCTCGGTCCGGCGGGCATCACCGTTGGGCAGCATCTGGCCAAGGCACCTTGTGAGTGTGCCATGATGGCCAAGCTGCCTCACCAGGACTCCCAGGAGCATTTGGGCCACTTAAAATTATATATATATATATTTTAAACAAATCAAATCAAAACAAAACAAAACAAATCAACAAAAACCATGTCCCACACAAAACAGCTGCTCCCTGCGGAGCTGCATCCTGGCCACCACCACCGTGGGGAGATTTTGCATCAAGCCCCCAAAATTTGTGCAAACGACCCCTGAGCATCCCAGGGGACAGCAGGAGCAGCCTCTGAGTGCTCAGCAAAGCGCCCCGCTTGGAGCCCCCTGCCCACGAGGCACTGGCTATCCCGTGCTGGATTTTATGGCGCAGAGCACCGAGGATCCAGCCCAGCTGCAGGCGGCTTCCATCCCCCTACGGCTCCAGAGAAAAGCAGCTCCTGCATGTGCCTCGCCACAGGGGCTTCCCGGGGGCCAGGACTGCTTGATGTCTCCCCCCTCAAAGCCCCGGGGGCCTTGCAGGAGGGCAGAGGTGCAAGGAGCAGGATGGAGCTGGGACCTGGGCCGGGGCAATTTTAGCCCGCAAAGTGCCTCCGGTGCAGACCAGATGTTCAGAAGAGCTCGGCTCCCGGCCACCCCCGCTGCAAGCCCCGTTGCCAGATCATGCAAAGAATCCCGGCCCCGACGCGGAGCCAAGACACCCAGCTCCTCGGGGACTCGGACCTGGCCAGCTAGAGGCAGGCAGCAGTGATGGCTTTGGGGACAAGCGTGTCGCCCAGCAGCTGCTGGCTCCTCTCGCCTCCTTCCCGCACCCTGGAGGCAGAGCCCATTCCAAGGACAAGGCTTTTTTTCCCTTGCCCCTTTTCCCCAAACGAGGTCTCCAGCCATAGCAAAACGCATTGAGTCTGCCGAGCGCTCGCCTGTGGACGGCGGAGATCTGGCTGGTTGCACGGGGTTGGCTTTCGTCCTCGTTTCCAGCTGCTAAATTGCATTATAGACAGTTAAAAATACAGCGCATACTTTCCTAATGTGGCTTTTCCGTGGTAAGCAAGCAGCACGGCCCCAAATGAGATGCTGGGCGATGGCGAGCAGGGCACGGGGTCACAGGGAGAGCTGCTCTGCCCACCGGCAAACACTTCACCCCCAAGTTGGACCCCAAAAATAAGAGAACTGCGTGGTCCCATGGGGGCTGCAGGCTGGCTGAATGGCTGCCCTGCCACATGCCTCAGTTTCCCCATCGGTGGAAGGTTTTGTGGTCTTTCCTCTGTGATGAGATCTGGCAGCAAGCAGGATACATGTGCAACACCTTGGCGTTATTCAGCTGGGTTTTACAGAAAAGGGGGCTTTTGCGCAGGGATCAGGGGTTGATAGAAGTCCAGAACCCAGCTAGAAGCACTCTGTTAATGGCGTTATGGCACAAAAAAACTAATTTCTGGGCATGACTGGAACTGGCCACACAACATTCCATTGAAATGCCAGCAGCACAGAGCCCACCTCCAGTCCGAGGCAGCAGCAGAGCCACGAGCTCAGACCCATCTCCCCCTGGCACCGATATCCCCATGGGTCTGTGGCTACAAAATCATCTCCTTTTAGCTTGCCACAGCACTGCAAGGAGTAACCCGAGTCCCTGAGTGGGCAGAAATGGGTTCCCTCAGGGCTGGGAGACATCCCGGTGAGAATTTGACCACGTTTGGAGCTGGGGCACAGGGAGCTGGGGAGTGCTGCCACCCCCCCCCCCAGGCTCCCAAATACCTTCTCCCTCACCAAGGGCTGGCTGTGCAGGTGACAGAGGCGCTGCAGAAGCTGTCATACCTCCCTGGACCTGCAGCACCATGATGCTGAGGGATGCGGGGCACCCTCCTGGGGCACCCAGCCCAGCTCCATCAGGTGCCGGAGGTGCAGGGAAGGGGTGAGCAGAGATCCCCACACCCATGGGTGCCAGGGGTGAAGGTGCTTGGGCAGCCCTCAGCTGCTGGCACGGAGATTGAGGATGCTTCCAGCCCACTGCAACCCCTGCAGGCACCTCCTGGACCTCCTGTGGGATCCGTGCCGTGGCTCCCAGTGGTGCCCAGCACCCAGCACCCAGCAGGAACGAGAAGGGGAGAGCTGCAAGAGGGCGAGGAAGGAGTTAAAGCCCTGCGCAGGCAGCCCCCACCCTCTCCCTTCTCTGCTAACTTTGGGAGGAAGGGAATAGCATAAAGGTAAGAGTGGAGGAAGGAGAGCGAGGAGACAGATGAGGGAAGGAGAGAGAGAGAGAGGGAGAGGGGGAGCCAGGAGAGGAACAGACGGCAGAGAGGGAGCGCGTGGGGGGGAAGATGCTGACGCTTCTCCTCCATCTCCGCGAGATGCGGAGAGAGGGGAGCCATAAAAAAAATAAAAAATAAAAAATAAAAAGAGGCAAAGACTGAGGGAACATGGGAGAGGGAGAAGGAAGGAGCCCGAGCGAGGGAGCATGTGTGAAAGTCGCAGCGAGAGAAGGGGCCTCTTTGATTCCCCGTGCCTCATACCAGACAGTGTCTAGACTGCAGCAATTATTGTCAGCTCAGAACACCCAGGCATTGCCATTTCAGCTGAAAGGGAGCTTAACAAAGAGCGGAGAAGAAAAAAAAAATACCCTGCCAGCGGCGAGCTGGTCTCCCTGCAGCACAAGGGGCTCTTCGGAGGGCCCTCTGTCACCCCTCGCCCCCAGCAGACCCTGGCCCCGTGCACCAGCCCCAGCCCGCAGACCCCTGGGGGTGGCAGCAGGTCCTGCTGCAGCCCCAGGGCCCTTCACTGCTTTTGGGGTGCTTTTTGGGCTGTCGGGGTTCTGGGGTGCAGGGATTGGGGTTAGGGAGGTTGGTGCCTCAGGTTTCCCTGTGGGCACCCAAGGTGTGCTGCTCCGGCAGGGCAAGCTCTCCATCTCTGCTGGTTTTAAGGAAACAGTGGGAATTCTCCTGGGCAAAATCCCAGGAAAATATCTTTCCATCTCTCTGCTGCTCCCTTCCCCTCTCCCTCCTCCTCTCAGATGAGTTACCCCTTGCCCTCTCAGGCCCTTTGTCCTCTGAGGGGTTTTTGGGCCTTTGGAGCCTCCCAGCAGGGAATTAACACCAAAAACTGGCCGAGAGTCAGGAATTCCTGCCATGCACCCAAACGCCTGTGCCATGCCCACCCCGACCCTCCAGCAAGAGCTGGAGTAAGACGGAGGGGAAGAAGACATGAGAAAGGATCCTCCAGTTTGGGGAGCTGCAATGATCCCACCCCAGGGCTCTGAGGCTTCTTCGCTCATCCCCAAAACGTGGGTGCCGAGAGCAGGGAGCTGAGCGAGCAGCGCGGCCACAGGACCTTCCCCTGCCCCATGGCTCCGGGGGCCATCCCCACGGCCCCTCTGCTGGGAAAGGCAGCTGATCCCTCCTGACACCGAGCACAGCTTGGGTTTAATTAGCACTGTTAATGCTCAGAAGGGAGGCGCGAGGGAATACCCGGTGGCTCACATGTTTTTGTTGGGTTGACGGCAGGGGAGCTCCGGGTTGCATGGCCAGGACGGGGTGACCCTGCCCTGGGGGCTGAATGTGGGTGACCCCTACCTAGACCCATCAGAGCAGGGGCACCTCAGCCAGGAGGATGAGAGGTTTTGTTGGTTTAAACAAAAAATAAGTGGAAAAATAAACTGTTCTGCAGTTTGAGAGGTGCCCGCTCTCTTCTCCAAACCAAATCTGGCTCGGGTGAGCTGTTTGTCATTGTCACCTTTGGGGAACAGGTTCCATTTTCTGACCAGGCCTGATCATGTCTGCCAAGCCAAAGACTTCTTGAGAAGATGGCACTGACGTTGCCGTGTAGACAAATCCAGACCAAATCCAAATCAATCTGGCCACTGCAGCAGACCAGAAAAAATGACAGAAGTCTTACAAAGGACTGAGATGGCAACGCCTGCTTGGGAAGACATTCATGCCCCTCATTCAAGGTGGGCTGGCCATGCAGAGACACGTTTCTCCACCCAAGGCTCCCCAGGTGATGGTCACAGGAGGAGAGCACCTGCCCTGCCCACTACTCACTTCCCTGGTGTCTGGGCAGGCTTCAAAACACAAAAATGAGGATATTTACCAAGGAGAATGAGGCATTCTATGGAAGGACTTGAGGCTTGTCAGGCTGGTGATACAGCCACAGGGGACATCGAGTTTCCATGCAAGTGTGGGTGCTGCAGCAATATAGAAATACTGGGGATGGGCAGCTCTTCACCTTGTGGGGTTGGGGAAGTGTTTGACCTTCATGGGGAGCTTTGTGCCAGCCTGTGCTGGCCCTGGGCTGAGAGGAGCCAGACCTGCAGCGTGCCCCATGAGGGTCCCATCAGTGCTGTGAAGCCACCACCCAGCTCTGCAGCACCTCAGGGCTCGGGGAAGAGGCTCCCGGAAGCTCTGCCAGCTGCAGGGCTTCGAGAAGACCGCCCCAGGGCTTTGTACCTCAGACCAAACACAACCATGTAATGCAGTGGGAAAGGCACCAAGACGCTCTGCAGCTCTCCCATGCCAGACTCCCATCTCAGCATTGTTGAGCAATGAAAGAAGTAAGACCTTGCTTTCTCCTCCGCCATACCTCTTCTCTATCTGCCTGAAAAAAAAAAAAAAAAAAAAAAAAAAAAAAAACACAAAACCTCCCTCGGGCAGCCTGCCTGGCCTTCCAGAGTGATTTGGGGACCCCCAGCTCCCCATGGAGCCCCTGCCAGCCCCAGCCCTGCAGAGTTGGGGGCTCACACCAGCAGCCCCAGAAGGTTGCAAAGCCCCCGCTGCCCTGGGGGTCTCTGACACATCCCCAGTCCCAAGCAGGGGGAGCAGAGGCCTGCAGGATGCAAGCAAAGGCTGGGAGGAAACCCAGCCACATCCAGCAGCCCTGGGGCACCCAGGGGGACACCCCCAGCCGGGGCTGGCACCGCTCTGCGCCCCCGTCCCCATGCACTGGGCACCCCACTCGCCACCACGCTCTCCCCCTTCTGCAAAGCTGTGTGCAAATGCCAACTGCTTGTTTTCCAGTTCCTCCAGATTTACCCCCCCCCCCTCCTTTTTTATTTTATTTTTTCTAACCCCCCCTTTCCTTCCTTTCTTCTTCCTGGGTTAAAAATAATCAAGTTTCTGGGAAGCAGCAACTCCTGCTGCGCCTGCCTCCCCGCACTCGCCCCGGAGAATAGCTGCTGCTCGGTGCTGGGCTCCGGCCCCTCCTCGCTGCCTGCTCCTTCCTCCTCCCCACCCCCTACAGGGATCTGACTAATATGCTTGGGCTCTGCTTGCCAGCTCAGCTGGAAAGGAATTTAACCGTTGCGTGCTCTGTTGGGAAGAGCGGAGAGCCGAGGGCTCCCCCAGAGAGCAGCCACCCGCGCTCCATCGCCCCGGCACCCCTGGGTGGGCTCGGTGCCTGGCCACCTTGCCCTGGGCACAGGGAGGAGGGTGATGGAGGAGGAGGGATGCGTCGTGCTGGCACCCTTGGGTGCCAGCCCTGAGCCCCAGGTGGGTGCGATGATCCCAGGGGCTCCCTCGGCCTTCCCATGGGGGAGGCGAGGCAGAACGCAACACCCCAGGTGCCATGCTCCCCACGGAGCTCCTCACCCAGCCCTGGGTGCTCCCTTGGGCACCTAAACCCCAAGTGACTGAGCTTACAACTCGCCACAGGCCTCAGCAAAAGGTGAGGGTGTGAGCTGGAGCCCCACGGATGCTCTTAGGGGGTCTCGGTGGGTCCGGCTGCCCCATGGCCCCAGGTCTCCTCTGGTCCCCCGATGGGGCTGGCGAGCCCCATGCATAGGGAGCTGCGGCTCAGAGCTCTGCAGTGCAGCTCTGGCAGGAGCGAGCAGCCTCCTCCGAGCCGCCAGGAACCAGCCTCTCCTCCAGCTCCATGGGTAGGAAGCGGCAAGCTTAAGGCCATGTCATGCCTGGGTGAAAACCCCGCAGGGAGAGAGCTCCCCCGGCCCCCCAGTGAAGGCTTGCTGCTAAAAAAGCAGGGTTTTGTGGGGACCCTCTGCTCCCCTCCCTTCCCAGCCAGACACTGAGCATGAGCAGATTTAGCAGCATGGCAGGAGGAGCGGGGAGTCCTGCTTTATAGCTTTATAGCAGGACAAGCCACAGAAAAAGCCTTGAGCGAGGTTATCCCAGAAAGTCTGTGGCAGAGGAGAGAACTGACCCCGTTCCCCAAGGCTCCAGCTCGCTGCTGTACTGCAGCATCTCCCTGCTCCACCAAAAACTCCCCTTGAAACCTCCTGGCCGTTGCAGAAGCACTTCAAAGCCAGGAAAGCCAAGCCCAGCACCCTGGCGCTGAGCAGAACCAGGAGGTTCCCGCTGGCTCAGCCCGGCTGCCCCGGTGCCAGGGCACGCAGCGTCCCGGAGCAGGATGTGACCCTTCCCGGAGCCACCAGCTGCAAACGTGGCCCCCCTGGAGATGCGGAGGAGGAAAGGGCTCCGGGCACGAAGCAGGGAGCTGGGGGAGCTCGGGGGGGGGGGCTGCAGCTGGCAGGGGAGCCTTTATCTGCCGGGATGCTCACAGCGAGGTGCGGCGTACCCCAGGGGATGGGGATTGCTCTGACAGGAGGGACTGGGAAAGAGGAAGATGGGGCTCCTCTCCAAATCCTCCCTTACAAGGCAATTTTGTTGTACAACAGGGCAGGATGGAGCCGAGGGTTTGTTTTCTCGGCAGAACCCAAGCACAGCCTGGGACTGCAGAGCCGGGCTGGGCTCCTCGCTGGCAGCGCCGCAGCAGCTGAGGTTTCTGCAGCCCCGGTTCTGCTCCTGTTAGCATCCTGGCAGAGTCACTGCCTGGGGCAGGGACGTGGGACACGGCGTGCCACCTCCCTGGCTCGGCAGAGGGACGGGGAACAGGCATCCAGTGCTCTCCCACCTTGGGAAGCAGCATCCAGGGCTGCAAAACCAGAGCCTCCTGCACAACCAGAGCCTGTGGTCAGGGGATAAAGCAGCAGCCAGGCAGCTGCTGGAGCATGTTCAGGCTCCAAACATCCCTGGGTGACCAAGGACGCTCCCGTTTGCTCCTCGATCCCAAATTTCCCGGTGCCTCGGGAGCTCCCCCCCAGGTCTCACTGCTCCCCTGCTGTCCCCCAAGCCCTGCGTCAGCCTCAGCAGCCAGGAAACGCTGGCAGGAGGGAAAAGGGGTTGAGAAACTCCAGGCAGCAGGATGAGGCACGCGCCAGCACAGGCAGGATGTGACTAGGGGTGACGGGGACTGCTGGAGGGGTGCCACGAGGAAGCGGTACCCGGGGGGCATCCTGTAGCCTCCCCCCTGCGCTCGCAAAAGCCTCCAGCACCAGCCAGGGGCTCAGCTCCCTGCACGTCACCGTGGCCCTTCCCCAGCCCTTCCCCACCACCTAAATCCTGTCCCAGGCAACTCCTTCTCCCTCCGGCTGCTGTAGGGTGCTGTGCTCCCCTGGGAGCATGCAGGGCTGTCGCCCAGGCTCCCAGCCCCATCGCTGTGTCTGCCTGGCAAAGCTGGCAGTTCCCAGCAATTCCTCAGCACAGACTTGGTGGAAACGTGGGGAGGTTTGGGGTGAAGGGGGTTCAGGATGAGACCTGGCCCTTATCTCTCCTCAAACCTGCTCTTCTAGTGCTGCAGGAAAAGGGAATGGAGAGGATGGAGGAGGAGAAGCAGAGAAAGAAGGGAAAAACAAACAAAGAAGAAACCCAGAGAGATTATTTTACCCCTAAAAATGTTGCCCAAGGCGGTGTTGCTTGGTTTTCCTTCTGGCTTTATCTGGCCCCAAGGCACTGCCCCTTCCACAGCTGCCCCCTTCACCTGGCTCCCGTCTTCTGTCCATCCCCTGTCTGTCCCCTCCACGTGCCATTGTGCCTGGCGGTGACCCAGAGCACATCCTTGGGTTTTGTAGCTCCAACGAGGCCAGCGAAAGCCTGTCCATGAGCCCCTCCTGCACGGCGAGCTCCCACCCCAGGCACAAGCCACAACACCCCATTAAAGGCCAAGAAGGGAGATGCAAAGAATGCCCCCAACCCTGCCACACCAAAACACGTTAAAAAGCATCACAGACAAAGACCCCGATGGGCAAGGGTGCACACAGACACTTTTTCTGTGGCAGTTCACTGTTGTTCTTGGCTGCAGCTCGCCCTGGTGCTGGGCAGCTTTGCAGAAGGGATGTTTTTTTTCCCCTGGGGAGGAGGTGGGAGATGTCACCCACCGCTGCTTCACAGGGAGACGGCTCACACAAAAAGCCAGCACTCAGCAAAGAGCTTTGGCTGGGCTAGCACCCTTGCAGCCAAGGGGTTCAGCTCGATTTCCAGCCCCTACCTTCATCCAGACACATCGCCACCCCCCCAACTGATGGGGCCAAGCTCTGCTGCTAGCCCCGAGCCCCAGGCACTGTCCTCCTCTGCCCACAGGCACACGGCGACCGGCCTCCCCCTGCCCAGGTGGACAAAAGGATCTGGGGAGCGGGCTGGAGCCTCAAGGGAAAGCTATTCCAGTGCCTCTCGGGCTGAGCAGGCATCCTGCATCTGCTACAGCAAGTCCTGGGTGTGGGGAAGGGATCCCACATCCCTCGGGGAAGAGGCACGGTGGGGAAGACCCCGTTAGGCTCCAACACTTCGCCCCAGACAGCAAAATCGCAGGGGCTCCAGGATGCTGCAGCTCTGCTTTTGTCATGGGTGTGGGGCAGGGAAGGAGGCTGAAGATCTGAAGATGTAAACCATCTTCTTCCATCATTCACATGATGGATCAGCGTTTTTGGGCATTTTCTAAAGTAATTTTTTGACCTTTTCATTCCAATACATCTACTTTTTCTAGCTCGAATGTCACCTCAGTGTAAAAGAGGAGACCTAAAAAAAATAAGCACCCTCCAAACACAAAGAAGCTAAAACCTTTCTGTCCAAACCAGGCCTGAAACAAACATCCATACTGGTTTGGGGTACTTTGTGGGTTCTTTTTTTTCACCTTTGTGAGAGAACCCCTCATAAATCCCAGCTCTGGCTTGCCCTGGCCCAGCTCCCACACCGGACACAACCCCTTTGGGCACCAACCATCGCTCCCCATTTTTATTCCCAGCAATGTGGTTTGCCATCCATGGACCAGACCCCTTGGACTCTCGTCTCCAAGAGGAAGGAATGCTTTGGTTCACCTTGCTCACCTCTGAGCCTGCCCTAAGCATCGGAGGATCCTCACCCGACCTCAAACCCCTGGTTTTGGAGGAAAAACAAGCCTCCTTTCTCCTCCGTAACTCAACATCACGGCAGAAAACTGCTTTATGCTGGAGGAACCTCCTCTGGCATGGATGTCTCTTCTCAGGAGCCCTCCCCAGCCCAACCCAAGCTTCTTGCCACCACTCAAGCCCCAGCCTCCAACCCTCCCACCCAGAGGAGGTGGGAGCACCAAGCTCACCGTAGGGCCAAGAAGAGGGGCTCAGCACCCACAGGAGGTGGCTTTCCCTACAACAGGGGGTGCTTTGTGGGGAGGGGGCTACACAAAGAGGTGCTGGGCTGTATTTCCAGCTGCCCACCCCTTGCTGCAGAAGGAACCAGCAGCAGGGCCGTGCCCTCCGACCTGAGGCAGAGAAGTGAAACCCCAGTGAAGTAGCAAACAAGTCGAGGCGTAAACACGGCACGGATCCGCGGTGCTTCGCCGCGGCTCGTTATCTCCGGTTAGACTGGAGACGGTAGAGCTAGGTTTGAGAAGAGCAGAAATATCAGCAATTAAAGATATGTCGTGTCAAAAAAACTCTAAACTGATTAAAGTTGAAGGCTCCGTTTTCTTCTTTTCATCAGAGAACGGAATCAAAACCTGCCTGGAAAGACGCGCTCCCCCCGTTCCCAGCGCTCCGAAGGCAGCGCCTGCATCCGTCCTGCTGTGTCCCTGCATTTTAATTACCACCTTATTAATATTCATGAGGATAGGCACTCAAGGGGGATTGCAGTCTGTCATTCTCTCTCTCTTTCTCTCCCCCCGCCACCTCTCCCTCTCTCTCTCTCTCAGCTGAATCTGTGTGGTTTTCTTTTTTCTTTTCCTCCCCTTCCCAACAGTTGGCGTGCTGCAGATCCGTGCGCGGCCGCGTGTGCACGCAGAGCCGCGGCGCTGTGCGTGCAAGGGGAGGGCGCCCATGGGTGCGACGGGGTGGGAACGGGATTGTCCCTGTGGCATGGGGCAGCCCCGGCACCTGGAGATGAAATTGAGCCGTGCCACTCTGGCATGGAGCGAGCGTGTGTGCACCTACGTGGCTCCTTGCGCTCGGTGCTGGCACGGCGGCGGGGAGGCCTGGTGGCTGGTGCACATGCAAGGGTGTGTACAAGGATTGTGTGCACAGCTGTGTGATCACACTTGCTTGCATTGCTCTTGGCATCTCTGAGCACTCAGGTTATGGTTCAGGATCTCATGGAGCCGCAGCCTGGGCCATGAGGGTGATGTGGGCCCTTGCAGGTCCCAGTAAGGTTGAGGAGACACCTGGCTGTGCCCTGTTTGGTGGTGCAGCATGCTGGCCAGGCACAGCGGGTC
Source organism: Nettapus auritus (assembly GCA_011076525.1). Taxonomy (NCBI): domain Eukaryota; kingdom Metazoa; phylum Chordata; class Aves; order Anseriformes; family Anatidae; genus Nettapus; species Nettapus auritus. The sequence goes on along the minus strand of CM021781.1, from coordinate 6,058,484 downwards.
CTGGCTGTTTTCTGAGGTCTATAGCATTGTCATGCCCTGGGAGGAGAAGCAGAAGAAAGCCTGGCTTGTGGGTGCACAGAGGGAACAGGCTGGTGGTGGATTTTCTCATCCCTAAGTTGAGCAACATGGGGTTCACCCAATCCTGGCGGCCCTGAAGCGTGCAACCCGGTCTGTGTTCCCTACTGAACATAAAGGTCACGTGGCAGTGGAGAGGAGCCTGCTTCCTTTATGCAAACCCACACGTGCCCTGCTCCCTTCTAGCTGTAGGGAGCCTCACAAAGTCCTGGTCCCTGTCCCTGCAGGACAGCACTGGGGCGATGCAGAGCCTGGAGCTGTGGGCAGATCCCCTCACCCCACGCTGCTCCCAGCCCTGCACAAACATCCCAACCACCACCAGCCCAAGCACCAAAGCCCCATGTGCTGCACCTGGACCACGGCCCCATCTTCCTCCATCGTCTTCCTCTTGGCTAACACCAACCAAAGCGCCGTGAGGAGCCCAAAGCCCCTTTGAGGAAGGATCCCGCAGCCTGGCGTGCGGCCTCGCCATCACCAACCACCTGCAAGAAACCTGTCTAGAGACACTCCAACTCGGCGGCTCCCCAACGCCCCACTTGCTCAGCTCCACAAATATTTGAATTAAGGTCCCCTGGGGAGCCGCAGTCACAGAGTAACTGATTTCTCCTCCTTCATTATATCTCTGTGTAATTTACCGAGGGACGGCGGCGTGTGCCTCCGTTCGAGTGAATTCCCAGCAGGACTCCCCAGAGCTCACAAATCAGGCAAAGGCAAGGCATTAGAATATGAAAGGTGAGGCTGGTCTCCCCACCAAGACTCATCTCGCTCTTCCCTGGCTCCGGCAGCCCCGAATTACGTTTTATTTCCGCCTGCTGCCTGCGAGCATGTTGGTGCTGGGCACGGGGCCGTGTCCCCAGCTCCATCCCCAAGAGCTCCTGCTCCTTTCTGGGCAGGGAGGGGACGAGGGTCACCTCCCTCTGGGCAACATCTCGGGAACCAGAGGCGCAACGAGCACAAAGGGAGCAAAGGTTTCCAAGAGAAACCCAGCTGAGATCCCTGCCCTAAGCTCCGACTGCTTTTCATGAGTAGCCCGTGCCTCAGTTTCCTCACCTTCAGATAAGAGCAATCTCTCCCTCCATTTACCCGTCTAAGACCCCCAATATTTAGATTTTGGAGGTCTGTGAAACCAAGCAGGATGGATCCATCCCCAGCCAGGAGGAGCTGGAGGACAAGTTTGCCACTGCGTCTTTGATAGTTACCTGAAAGAGATGAAACAGGCACCGACAATAAACAGAGGGAAAGGGAGGAATGGAGGAGTTTGGTCTGAGGATGCACACCAAAGCTGCTCAGGGCTATTACTGTATGGAACATGGTGTGAGGAGGTTGACCTTCAGCAGACCCAACTTGGTCCAAACTGAACCCAAAGTTATGTCTTGTGGGGGTGGGAGCCCTGAGAGCAGGAGGCATTTGGGATCAGGGGCTGGGGGAGAGGCACAGGACCTCCTGCGGGTCTGCACAGCACCTCCAGGCTGGGCAGGAGCGGTCCTTCCCCGAGCCTCCTGGCACGGGAGCAAGGGGCCGTGGTGCCGGAGCACGGCACCAGCTGGGCTGCAAGGCAGCGAGCTGTGTTCCAGATCCTCAGCAAACAGCGGAGGGCAACATTTTGCTTCCTGGAAAGCCAGAGAAAGAAGTGTTTTTCTGAAGAGCTGCAGCTCAGAAGCAACCTGCAATGGAGAGCTCAGAAAACTGGGTGTTCCCCCCGCCACCTCCTCTGCGAAGACAAAGCCTTGGCAGATGGTGGTGGTGCTTTGTAGCACTCCTGCTAGGCTTTGGGCTGGGAGCTGGGTGCACGAACCCCAATTCTCTTTCTTCCCTTTAGAGGAACGAGCGGTGTAAGATCAGCCTGTCCCTCAGACACCTCAACTTCCCAGAGCCCATGTACTGTCTCCCCGCACGAGCTGACTTGAAGACCTCAGGCTGTTCAATCTGTAACAAAGAACTCCTTTCTCCCAAATGTTCGCCAGTCGTCAGAGAGAAATAGGCTGTGCTGAAACCAAACCAAACAAAGCCCCTGCAAAAGGCAGCTCCAAATCCCCAGCTCCAGCAGGACAAGTTCCCTCCCCGAGCCTGGGTGAGCCCCATCCTGGTGTGCCAGGGCTCAGGAGCACGGGCAGGTGGGCTGGCGGGCTGCCGTTGGGCTTCCTCCTGGGCTGGGCATTTGTAGAAGGCTATGAGAAGATACCTGGGAGGAAAATGCGCCACTAACCCTGCTCTAGAGCATCTGCAGGGGATGCTAGCCATACTTTTGGAGCTGCAGAAAGCCCCGGAGCAGGTCCTGAGCTGTCCCCATGGGCACACCATGGTGCTTGCGCATCCCCCATGGGTGGTCCCCGATGGGACCCTTCCAAAGTCTCTGCCCCTGGATACCCCCAGCGGGTGCTTCCACCCTTGCCGAGCAGGGAGGTGATGGCAGATGGGAGTCTCCATCCTCCAGAGGGGGGGAATTTGGGGCAATGAGGGGCAGAGAGGACAGCAGGGGGGTTGCTGCTGGCTCCTGGGGGTGAGCTGCGAGCCCAGGACCCCTCGCCCAGGGTCTCGGAGCCGGAGCAGTGAAGGATCAAAGCGCCGAGCGCAGCGCGGGGCCGGGGGAGGCAGGCGGCGCGAGATGAAACGGAGCAAAAGTTCCCTGGGTTCGGACGCGGGACTTGGAAAGGATTCGACGGCAGCTTGGAGAAGGAGGAGGAGAGGGCCGGGAGCAGCAGCGTTCAGCAGAAAGGAATGTCCTGATGGGCCGGCAGCCTGAACGCCAGCCAGGACCCCCCCTTCCCAAGGCTGTTTAAAAGCCCCGGACCTCTCCAAGCCCTTTAATTGGAGCTTTAAAAAACTTCCTTGTTCCTTGACGCGGCGAGCTTGGCGTTTCGTGCCCAAAATGACTCAATTCCCCCTCTCCCCCCCATGCGAGAAATCTCCTTTGAAAGGTTTGCGAGGAGCCAGCTCCGTCCCCTCCCCGCCAGCCCCGGTAGCCCCCAGCCCTCGCCCACCCCCCTGCAGCCCCCCGTGTGCGTTCTCCCCTAATAACCCACAGCCCAGCTGCCTCCCTCTCCCTTCGCCCTCCTCCTCCCTGCCTCTCTCGCTCCCTCTTTTCTCTCTCCTCTCCCCCCCGCCTCCCCCCTTTCCATAACTCAAAAGCTTGTCAGGCTGGTTCCAGACTGCTGGCGCCAGGCTTCACTCCAGGAAAAAAAAAAAAAATAAAGCAAAAGAGAAAGGCATGCAAGGCAAAACAGCCCCGCCACATGAACACACATCAAACCAGCCCTTTATCTCCCCGGAATGCTCTCCCCTCTCTGCACAGCTCCCTACCCCGGCCGACACACGCACACGCTGTAACCCTAACGCAGCACCGCCAGGCTGCGAGCGCGCACGCCCCGCCGGAGCAGAGCGAAGGAGCAAATACAAGATCTATTATTTATCAGCGTATCAATTATTTAGAGCCCCGTCGCGGGGAAAGGGTGGGGAGAGGAGGCCTTGGCGGATGGCGGCTTTTACCCCGGTAATTCGGGTGAGGGGGGGTGCTGCCCCCACCTTCCTCCTGCTGCCCACCCATGGGGAGGTTACGGGGTGCCTCCAGCACCAACCTTCACCTGTGTGTCCCACCATGGTCCTTCCCCAGAGCACGGCAGCCCCGTTATCCCACCCCAAGAGCATCCCGATCCTGGAGACATAAGACTCTTTGACAAAGGGTGACGGCTCCAGCACCCTGCCTCCTGGCGCAGCCCCCAGCAATGGGAATTTTGGCTTTGATGTGCACAGCAACACCACTTGCCTTGTTCAGCAGCAGCTCCCATATATCTCTGTGGCACCTCTTTCCAGGGCTACCACCGATGGCCACCCCAAATGGTGGTTGGGAGCCCTGCATGCAGCCAGCCCTGAGGGGGCCACCTATGGGACCCATGGTTGACCCAAGACCCCATGGACCTGCTCCTGAAGGTCTCTTCCGTTCAGGTCTCTGCAGGAGGTGCAAGGTTCATGGCTCTCCACCTTATGGGGGGTTTTGCGTTGGTCTGGACCCCAAAAGGTCAATCCCAACAACATAGGACCCAACCCGTCCGTTGCGGGAGGACTACACCAGGGTACATGGCCTCCCCACGCCCTTCCAGCTCTGTTTTCTCCTGGATTTTGGAGCAAACCCCAGCCTGCTATTTTTGTGGTGGCCCCAGTCCCCGGGCAGGTGCCACCCCAAAGTGCTGTGCCCATGGGCTATTGCTGTAAGCTCCCAGATGGCTACCGCAGCCCCCCGGGAGGTAGCCGCGTTTCAGCAGCAGATCACACTGAAGGAGCTACAGTGGGAACGTGTGAGGAGGTGGGTGTGCTGAGAAGATTTTTTTTGGCAGACTTCAGGATGACTTTATTGCTCACAAGTTTTCGAGTCATGGCTGAGTAACACGCTCATCGCATGTCTGAAGCAAAAAAATATATTTAAAAACAACAAAAAAAACAACCTTACCCCAGCACAAAATAAATAGCCTGGACGGAGCATGGTTGCTTTGCTCCCCTTCCCCGCTCCGGCTCTGCACGGCCGGGGGCTGTAAGGCTCCACGGGGGCTGCAGGAAAGGCTCTGCTGGCACATGGGGAGGTTGTTTCCCCTGCAGTTTGGAAGGGAGGTTTGCAGGGATGTGAAGATGCACAAGCACTAGCTCCTTCCTAAGATGTCCCCTCCAAGATGGATGGGGTACGTGGGGCTGAGCTGCACCGTCCCCTCCAGCAGGACCTCAAGGTACAATTTGAATCAGGGTGGCAGAATCAGGCACATCCTCAGATATTTTCTTCTCCTGGCACCAAGAAGGTTGAAAAGCCTCTGGGGCCAGAAGGAGCAAGTGGCCCAGGGCATGTCCATCACACCAAGAGCTCGGCCCTGGCACCACGTCTCCAGGCAGGGGGTACAGTTGTGTAGCCCTAAACCTACAGAAAACTGCTGCTCCTGGGCCGAGCCAGGCACACCGAGCTTCTGGCACATGGCTCGCTTTGGGTGCCGCTGCTGGGAACCAGGGTGCAAGGAGCTGTGCTGGCTCAGGACAAAACATCCTCACCTCTGGTGCCTTCCAGTCCTGCAAAGCAGGAGCTGCTCCTGAAAAGCACCTGGAGGTTCCTAACCTGGGAGGAAAATTCCTGCCTGTCACTCCATCCAAGTGGGTTGTGGCGGACCAAACCCCTGCAACAGCTCGGCATGACCAAAGGGTGTTAAATAAACCCATGGGTGCAAAGACAGAGCACTTATTTTTCCCAGGTCGGGGAACCAAGGCAAAGAGGGACAAAGGAGCTTCTACAAGGTCACCAAAAAGCGGGACAGAGAGCCAGGAAGGGACCTTGCAACCCAGGGTCTCTGCCATGCTGATCCCAAACCCTCACATCCACCCAACCCCGATGATTTCTGAGCAAAGAGAGAGGAGATGGTTGGGGTGTGAATCCCTCCAGGTGTTGGGTTTTTGGTGGCAACAGCATCATGAGCTCCCAGAGCTCCTCTCCAGCCCCAAAGGAAGACAAGTTGGGGGGAAATCCTCTCCCCTTGAGTAAAGAAAGAGCAAAGCCAAAAGCTGCTCGTTGCCGTTTGCTGTCCCAGACCTTCCACACCAAAAGCTAGTTTGAAGAAGGGAGAAAACAATAAAACTTATTAATCCCACTCCAATTTAATAGGTTCAAAAAAGATATTTTTATATTTTTTTCTAATATGGATTTCATCCTTTTTTCAAAAAACACTGCAGAAAAACCACTCCCTGTAGTTGCTGCTAGTCCTCCTGAAGGAGCTTATCTCAGGGAGGAAAACAGGGCAACTTAGGGAAGGAAGAAATTTCACTGAAGATTGAGGGGGAAAAGCAGAAGGACGGGAGGAACCTTTCATTTAGAAATGTCACAGGCAGTTTTGCGAAGAAGAGAAAAACTCCATTATGTTGAGATTTTTTTTTCATGAAAACTTTGCGTGCGTTTGTTTTTAAGGGCTGGTTGTTGGGGCTTTTTTTCCAGCTAAAAATAAAACTCCACATGCAAAAAATAAAAGTCAGCCATCCCTGGGCAGAGCTGGGAGTGATTGCAGGGACAGCAGCAACCCTGGGACGGCTTGTGCCACTTCCCAACATGCGGCCCCGATCGTTGTGACACTGCTGGGGAAGGTTCGATGGCCACAACCTGTCCTGTGCTGCCTTTAGCAACACCAGGGCTTGGAGAACCAGGTCTGGATGCACCGTGGCTGTCAGCAGTAGGGTTTGCAGCAATGCTGAGCATGAGATTGGGCTGGCTCCTCAAGCTGCCCACCCACGGCACGGGGACGCAGCCACACGTGAGCACCGTGCTCAGTGGCACCGGGCTGGAGGCTTTTGCTGCAATCCCTGGACACTGGGAGGCACAGGAGGGGTATAGAAACGACCCAACCAGCTCTCCTGGACCACACTGGGATGGTCCATCCATAACGCGTGCCCTTAGGAAAGTGGGAAGAGGCAAATCCAACAGTGAGGGCCAGCGCGTGCCGGTGTGCAGGGCACAGACAGTGGCGGCGTTGGCCGGTCCCAGCTGTATCCTCTTCCCATTTCCCTTCCATGCATGCAGCCGGGCTCCCCACCCCGCTCCCGCCCCGCTGAGGTCAGCTCCGGCTATTCTCTCCTCTGCTTCCCCTGCTCCTGCCACGCACTTCCCCTTCTCCCTTTGATATTTCACCTTTGCTGCGTCAATCCCCATGTGCCATTTTGGGGCTCGGTTGCACGGGGACGTGCCGTTCCTCACTAACATCGCAGGGTGAATCGGGGCTGACCCTCGCCATTGGGGTGCACATCACCAAAGGCCAGGCACCCCTGTCCTTTTGGGGCTCGTCTCAGGCCAGGCAGAGGAGGTGGGATGGGCGAGGAGCAGAAAGGCAGCCTGGCTCCTTGCACCAGCACCCAGCAGCGTCAGGCACTCCCTCCGCTGCTGGCTGGGTGGTTTCTCACACGTACACACAAAATAAGCCATCACTGATAAATATTCAACTTTTAGGGGCATGAGATTACCAACTCAGGAACCCTCCAACCCTATGGAGGTGCTGACTTGCAGGTCTCTGCCCAGCACCACGAGCCAAGCTCTCAAACACCCACCTTGCTGGCACCAGCAGCAATGTGCCAAACCCCGAGCAAAACCCCTGCCGTGCCTGGGGGTGAGCAGCTTCCACGTGCTCCCCCAGCCCCACGGTGAGCTAAATGCCAAGACAAGCAGCTGGGCTCCTCTCCATGCTGCATGACCACCACTCAGTAGCGAGCCCACATCCCATTTTGGCAAAATACAGTTTTTGGGAGGAGGTGGAGGGAGTCTCCTGACACGACAGCCTGGAAGAGGGGCCTGACCCCGGCTTATAGATTTTCTCCGGTTTCAATGGCAATCACTGACAAACGCTCACAAGTAACATTTCTTGGGAGGAGCAGAAGCACATTAAGACGGGAGAATGAAGGGAAAGGGTTCACTCCTTCGCCTCCATGCTCCTTGTCCATCTCCTCCAGCCCGGATCCATCCTGCCACAGCGTGTGTGCCACAGATGTGCCTCGCAGCCAGTCCCATCCTGCTCTGCAGATGGCTCCCAGCAAAGTGCAGCACAGCGGTGGTGTGGGTGAGATCTCAAGCACTTGTTTTTAATGCCTTTAGGGCTTCCCTACCCCCTCGGACAGCATCCACCTCCACCACTGCCATGGGATGGACTGGGGTGTCCCCAGCCTTCCCCTCTCTGCCCTTTCCAAGCCACGAGCTATCACACAGCCGTGGATGTGCTCTCAAACCAAAGACAGCATTGCTCACTTCAATTCTCTCAGGTATCACCTGTAGGGGAAAAAAGCCTCAGTGCTCCCTCCCAGCCATGTAGAGCACCCAAAGCATGAGGGAACCATGAGCACCTCCCGCATGGAGTGGGATTAGAGTGGGATTAGGGCACAAGCAGAGCAGAGGCTTGGCACAAAAAGGCACCTGCTTGGTGTCTTTACACCAAGCAGGCACCGCAGTGGCAGGACTCACGCTACAGTACATGGCAGGGTGCAAACGGTTCCAGGAGATGTTGGATAAGAAGGTGGAAGAGGCACCAGCAGCAAGCAGGTACAAGAAGCATTGGCCGATGTTCCCAAACCTCCTCCCTGCCTCTTGCAGCTCACAGATGCTCCCTCCAGGGTTGCAGCCTTCAAGCACCAGCATAGCCACCTCTCTACACGTACCTTGGGGGTCCTACAGGAGCAAGGAGGGGGCTGAGAGAGGGGAGATGTGGCAAAAATGAGCGGTGATGGGCTGGGGACTAGGCAGCCCCATCACCCAAGGGAGAAGGACCCAGCTCTGGGTGGTGGCGGTCTCCCAGCCCATTGCAGTGGGCACCAGGGAGCAGGCACCATTTTGTGGTTTCAGGCTCAAATGCAAATTGTTGGAGTGAGTCACAGGGATTTTTGCCTCTCTCCTGGAGGCCTTTCATTCATTCTTTCTTTCTTTTTGTCATTTCTGATAACCTGAAATATTAGTCAGCTGGCCTGAAGCTGCACCCACCACCTCCAAAGGAAAACACGACCCCAGCACCGAAGGTAAGCAGTGCATAGCAGGGTCAGCTCTGAGCATTCACATCTCCCAGCCATTTCCAGACCCTGGAAAAACCAGGGAACGGCATTTAAAATGATGAGATTTGCAAGAGAAAAAAGGAAGGAGAGCGGCTGGCTTGTTTTTATTTCCCTACTGGCTTTTGAGCCTGTAGGCCACTCTTACATCACGCTGCTGCGCTCCTCTCTGCTACGGCAAGGGAAGGAGCCCTGAAAGCAGCAAACCCCCTGCCAGGGCTCTGCAGCCACACAGCTTCAAAAAACGAGGTTTTAGGGAAAGAAGAAAGAGCTGAGAGATGAGGCAAATTGCGGGAGCAGTGCCCTCAAAACCTCTCCATCCACAGTCACCCCAGGGTGCTGCCAGGGGGCTCTGGGGAGCACGGCGCAGCCGAGTCTCTCGGCACTCAAGGAGGGTCCCAGGAAAGTGAAGACTTCCAGCACACCTCAGCAATTTCTCTCCGCTCCCGGAGGAAGCCTGTTTATTGGAAGCCATTTTCTGCATACATAGTCCTTTCCTGCTCTTCTCCCGAACTTGGACTACAATCATTTCCTAGGCTTGAAGACACCAAACCACAGCCTCCAGATGGATGGGCAGAGCTCCACCTTACGCAGGAGACCAAAGGCATCCCTTAAACCCCAGCCGGAGCTCACCCAGCTCTGCCAAAGGTGCCTCCACTGAAGTTTCACATCCCCTCCCCAGCACTGGTACTGGCTCGGAGCTGTCACAGCCCCCAAATTGCCCTCAGCGCTTTCCCTTGGGGGTCTCAAAGCCCATTTACCCCCCATACAGCAAGCACGGCCCCAGATCCCCGCTCAGCACACAAAGAGCAGGGAGCAGCTTGCTCAAAGGCAGCACGTGCTATGAGATAAACCTGCGTTATGCATGCCTTGAATGGTGTGCAAGGCAAACAGCAGAAATGGAGACAGTTCTCCCACCTCACCCTACCTGGGACACCAGGTCTGCTCCTGAGCTGGTGATGGGAGAGGGCAGACATGGAGGTGCAGCTGGATTTGGAGGGCTAAAGAGGAAAATAGCGAAGCTGTGGAGCTGCAGAGGGAGTGCTGCCTGGAGCGCTGCCCAGGGCAAGGACTGCAATGAGGCCCCCTCTGCCCTCCCCATTTTTCAGCCCAGCACAGGGTCCCACCGGGCTGCACACTGCTGCTACTGGCTCTGCTGCTCCTCCTCGGCCACAGTGCCTGGGCTGGGACAGGCTGAGCCTGCACAGCATCCTGGGCAATAAAACCTCTTGAAGACCACAGCTGTGGTGGTGCCGACCACTGTGCACATGGCCCAACCATCCCCAGGAGGGGCCTTGCCCTGTCCTCCAGGGGTAAGCACCCCCCCAGCCATCGCTGCTGTCCTCAAGTTCAGAGCAGGGAGTAAAGAGGGATTTGGAGAGGTCTCTGCTTGAAGCTGCTCTGGGGGTCAGAGGCAGATGGAGAGCGGTGCTCTGGAGCTGGATATAGGCAGGACACAGCTAACACCCAGTTCCTCGTGCCAGAACAGGAGGAACTCAGCTTCGTACATCCCGTGCAGGATGTCACAAGGGGACAAGGATCCCCGGTGCCCCACATGACCACAGGAAAACGCCCCGAGCAGGGGCACAGCCCCGAGGGACGGAGCTGCGAAACCAGGAGAAGCCGGGGAGCTCCAGAACCGTGGTGGCACCGAGCCACCAGCTCCAACCCTGCCACCAGGCAATGTCCCAACCCGGAGACCGCCACCGCGGCTGGGCTGGGGACGTGTCCTGGTGCGTGGCGTGGGGCAGGGGGCTTCGCACCGCCTCGCTCGCCGGCTCGGGGAAGCAAATACAAAGGCTGGGCTCCCCAGCCCTCGCTGATGGTCGACCTCTCCGTTGTCCTCGCTGCACGCCTGTCCCAGTTCCAGCAGCCGGTTGCTACAGCAACTGAGCTCTGACTAATCATTTGCGCAATGACCTTTTTTCCCCCCAGAGAGAGGGAGGGAGGGAGATGGAGAGGCGGGAGGGAGGGGAGGAGAGGCAAAGCGAGTGGAGGTTAGCAAGAAAAAGCAGCCAGGGAGAAGGGGTTTTTTAGGAGATGAGAGATTTGGGGGGTGTGGGGTGAAAGGGGGGTGCGTTATGTGGGTCCCCTCACTCCCCAACTGGCCCTGATGAGGAGAGCAGAGGGGGCCAAGCTGTGTGCTGGGGGGTGCAGCATTTTGCTGGGGCTGTTTTCGTGGTGAGGGGGTGGTGGAGGCGAAACGGGGCTTGATCACAACACATCCCTCCTCCTCCCCACCCCACGCCCCCCCCCAAAGGGCCAAAAGTCAAGAATTCGGCTGCACCGCCAAGTGCCTGTGGAGGGCTGACGGTCAGCCTGCCTCACGCACCCCCAGCACAGCACCACAGCGGTGGGTGCAGCTCCGGGGGGCTACAGGGGGCTGAGCCCAGCCCCAAGCCCCCCCAGGTGCCATGCCATGGGGCAGCACGGCCAGACACCGCTGCTGGGCCACCAGATTCGTCCAGCGAGAAACCTGAGCCCAGCTCCAGCCACCGGCACGGTGCCACCGGGAGGGGTTCGCTCCCTCCGCTGCCGATCTCAGCCTGGCGAGAGCAGGGTCAGGGCTGGCTCCGTCTGCACAGCATGGTAAATAATGCACGAGCCTCTCTGCACAGTCCCGACAAACACACGTGAGACCGTATCCTCCTGATTCAGGAAGGAGAAAGTAAGTTTAGGGGTTGCACGCACCTCTCTTCCTCACTGGCACGTCCCCAGTGGTGAAACCGGGAGTGGTGGCAGGCAGGTGCTCACCGAGGGCGGACGGCTGTGCCACCAGCCCTGCGTTTCCACAGCAAGAGGATTTGGGCTCATTTCCAGTGGGAGCAGAAAAGAGCCACATCTGACCTTGACCAAGCACAGAGAGCTAAAGCCAGCTGAGATAGCTAGCGATGGAGATCCCCAGAGGCCGAGGGCAGAAATCTATGGAGACTCATAGAAGAATGGGTTGGCTATTTGGGAAAAAAAAAAAGTAAGAAAAAGAAAATAGGAATCTTGAAGAAAACAAAATGTTTTTGTAGAGAGAGATTCCACAACCAGGAAAAAGCCTGACAAGCTCTGTGATGCTGCGGGGTGAGTTGGCAAATTAGGGGAACAAAAAGAGGAGACCTGGTGTGGCTCAGGAGCAAAGCAGGGGAGGAGCGAGCTGTGCCAGGGGTGCTGAGCACACACCCCACATGCAGGAACTCAGGGACACTCCAATAATGTTGAGCTCTGCTCAGCTCATACCCAGAACCGCTAGGAGTGTTGTTCTGGTGGCCTTGGCCAGCCCATCCTTGCCCTTTCCATGCTGAAAATGGACCCTTAAGGGTGCTCGGAAAAATCCTTGCTCCAAAATCCTCCAATGCTTGGCTCCAGAGCCGGAACACATTTGCCTTTTCTCGGCACAGCTTAGCGCCTACAGAAATCCCCCCTGCAGGATGTGACCCCAACCCTGGCAAAACCCACAGGGACTTAGCAGAGGGCTCGCAGCGTGCCCGTAGCGGTGCCAGCACTACGCAGTGCGCTGCAGGCAGCCACGGCTTGCTCCGCTGGAGCTCGAGCAGATCAAAGCCATGTCGAGCCCAATGCGATAAGCGCTGCTGAACAGCAAGAGACAGAAACTCAGGCTTGGTGCTACGCAACGCAGTCACGCAGCTCCCAGATCGGGCCCAGGGCACAGAGAGCCCCAGCTCACGCCTGCCTCCGAGCCACCTTGAAGCCGGGGGCCACCGCAAGACTGAAACGCAGAGCACAGAAATAAAACTGCTTTCCACCCCTTTTCGGTTAAATCACTGCAGCTCGCAGAGCTCCACCAAGGACAATTATTTCCAGCGTGTGCCATGCGTGAACGCTGCGAGCGAGGCAGAGATGGAGTTTCATCACAGCCCGGCTTTGTGCGCAGGGTGAAGGAGGAAAGAAAAAAAAAAAAAAAGGAACTTGGAACTCAAGGCCCCCCCGGCCTCACCCTGATCCCGAGGAGGCTCCGCTCTGCTCTTGCTCAACCCGACACCGAGAATGAGGAAGCGGAGGAGACAGGCGGGGGAGGCGGAGGAACGGTCAAGCTGAAGACAAACAGCCTCCGCGCGGCTGGGGAAGCTTGGCGAGCCAGAGGGCACGGGAGCAAAGGGCGCTCCGAGCAGAGCCCCCGGCCCCTCGGGGCTGGGGTCCCTGAGGCACAGAGCTGGGAGGTTGATCCGGGTTTGGGTAACCTGAGAGCAAGTCTTCAGGTCTCTGGTGTCCAGCACTGAGCCACAAAGCCAGCCCAGAGCTCGCCTTCCCGGGTGGCAGGTGGTGACAGCTGAGCCACCACCCAGTGCTGTCCTGTCCCAGTGGTGCACAGGGACAGCACAGCCGTGCCAAGCTGAGCTGTGCTGGCCGCAGCCAGCCTCCTGCCTTCCCTGCTTGGTTCTAGCCAGCTTTTGGCCCAGCCGGCAGCTCGCTCGCTTGCCTCTGCCCTCCTGAATGCCAGGAACTGCAACACATCATTCGTCACAAACAGAAGCTAGCACAAAAATTAAATCCAGTCAGGGATGAGGCACTCTTGGTGGCTGCTGGAGCCCAGGGCCCTCTCCTTTCCCCAAGCCCCTGGTCACAGAAGCAGACAGCCACTGTCACCATCCCCATCCAGACACACAACTGGTCTCTCTTCCTCATCTTCCCCTGACGGAAGAAATCCTGGTGAGGTGAGCCCTGCACGTAGGAGAGCAGCACCCCAGCACTGCCTCGCTCCTGCTGGTTTGCCCTCCAGCCTTGTAGGACAGCCAGGAGGTGCCCCGACCCTCTTAGAGGGAAAAAAAGTATAGCAGGGACATCAAGGGACTTGCCTGGGGCCAGGACAGAGAACCAGGGAGGATTTGGTTGGACCTTCTTTGTACCAGGCAGCATTAGCTCTACCCCACGGGTGCTACTGACCCAAGGGACCATTGGACAGCTGGCAGCGATCGAAGAAAGTCAGCCCTGCAGGCATCAAAGGGACACAGGCACAAGGCTAGGGGCTGCTCCAGTTTAATTTCTGCTACACATTGAATTCGCCCAGCATAGGATGAGTGTGGAAGATCCCTGAAGGGGTTCCCATTACTGGAACTCAGAGGAAGGTTAGAAACCAAAGCCTGTAAGACAAACCCCATCTGCCCGGGACAAGGAAGAACAAAGGCAGGACCCAATACACAGGGATGCCTCAGCTTGGTTACCCGTGCCTGGCTGTTCCCACCAGGCTGCCCACAGGGATGGGGACAGAGATCTTTGCATGTGCCCAAGCAGGACCATCGCTAGGCTCTGGGAAACCCATCCCAAGGGCTTGCTGTTTTCCAAGAAGAGCAGCAAATCCCATGGGAAGGAGACCTTCAGGAGAGCCGGGAAGGCAACCAAAGCCAGACAGGGACCAGACAGGAGAATGCAAACCTCGCAAAGCCCTGGGGAAAGAAAACCCAGCAGATCCCGGTGGAAAGAGTTTTCTTTCCCCTCCCCGCAGCCATCCCAGTGCAGGAGCTGGGGTGTGGGTGCTGTCACCCTCTGCCTGGGCCAGCCAGGAACTTTTAGCCAGGAGTATAGCCCAATGGCAGAGGCGCCGTGGGAAGGCAGACAAGCACTGGGACCCGTGTGATCGCCCCCAGCAAGCAGCAAACCCTGAGTTTACACACGGCTCTCATCTGACCTCAGGGGCATTCTGCATCCAGAGCATCCCTGGAAGGGAAAACCAGCTGCCAAAACCCAGGAGCTCCACCTGCCCAGACTTTGCATTTCCAATTTGGCTGGGAAACTGGAAAAATAGGGACCTGAGAAGCCAATTCCCCCTGGAACAGCCATTGCCACCCCCAAAATACAGCAGGCTCCAGCCCAGCGAGGTGCCAGGCTGGCTCTGGGCAGTGGGGGACCATTTGCTGCAGCAATGCCTTCATCAGAGGGGCATGGCAGCTTTTTGGAAGTGAGGCCAAGGGAACGGCAAATATGCCAGGATTGGGTCCGGGTGCACCTGCTCGACACCTTTTTCCACCCTTTAAGTGACCCAAAAATGAGCAAACTGTCCCTGCCTTCCCCTGCAGCCCCATCCACAGGGCCCGGCGAGGAGTGAGCCCCTCTTAGCAACAGTGCTGGATTTAAATAAATAAATGCAATTCTGCTGAGAGGGGGAAAAAATAAAAGGAATAAAGGATGTGCCTCTCCAGCTCCTCCTCCCCTCCCAGAAACCTGTGTGCTATGCAAATATATGCAAATGAGACGTGGAAGGGGGATGAAACTGGCTCTCTAAACCAGCATGGTTTTAGACTGGGAAGCGTTGGAAGCAGCTCGGTGGAAAGTTGAGGCAGAAATAGCTCCAGCAGGAGAGGGACGAGCAATGACGACTGGAGGGTACGCATCCCAAAACGCCTCCGACAGCAGGATCGGCTCCCACAGCAGCACGCAGCCCCAGTCCTCCCTCTTGACACCCCATTTCTGCAGCCGATGCTAAAGTGCTCGCAAAATCCCCCTTCCCTTCACCTAGGGAAAAACAGCAGAAAGCTTGCTTTGCTGCTGCTGCTTACGATTCCCAACACACACCCAGCAAGGGATGGCAAAAAGCACCACGGCACCTGCGAGCCCTTTGCCACCACAGTGCCCCATGCTGAGCACCACGGGCAGACCGGGGCCACGCTCAGCAGGGTGGGCACTTGCCCCCAGGGGCTGCTGGAGGAGCGACACCTTTCTTAGATGAAGAATGGGATCGTGTGAATTCCAGCTCATTTGTTCCAGGCAATTTATCCACCCCGGTATTGCCTTGTTTGGTAACATTTTCTCAAGGGGGTTCTACCGAGAAGCAGGTGAAATCTAGAAAGTCTGAAGGCTTCGGGGTGTAAACACCATTTGCCTGAGCGATGCTGCTCACGTTGGTAGTCAACGCCTGAGCATTTTTACTCAGAAACAGGAGGATTTTTTTTTGGATGTTAAACATGCTCTGCTTGAGAACAGACCTGGCTGAAGCACTAGCACTTTTCTTCCTTTCGAATCAGCCTAGGATTCTTTTATTTTTATTTATTATTTCTTACAGAAATAGCTCACATGTTCTGAACTCAGTGGAAAGTTTCTGGTGAGGTGCCAAGGGCCTGGGCAGTCCTGGACCACAGCAGCCCCTCTTTGGTCAGCGTGTGATTTCTGCTGGCAAGCACAGGCTGCAGCGGGGAAGGTGCTCCCAAAACCCAGCCCTGACAGCAGGATGGAGGGGACGGGGCAGCAGAGAGGGGCTGGTTCCAGCCCCCAGAGCACTCTCCATCAGCCCCGAGGCTGGAGGTGGCATATGGGGACCTGCTTCCTACCTCACGCTGGGACACACGGCTGGGTGTTAGTGAAAGACAGCAGAGAGGACCCAGCTGCTCTCTCCATCACCTCTGCCACCATTCACAACCACATCTTCCCCTGAGGAGGTCACAGCACCATGCTCAATGCCATACTTTGCTTCTGATTTTGCCTCATCTGTCTCAGTCTCCATCTCGGTGGTCACCGTGGTGCTGCAGTGACTGGAGGGCTCTCAGGGTCCATCCAGCCCCGCATCGCCCTCCAGAACCACCCACTGGGCGATGTTACAGCTCCACGCACCACGTCCTCTGGACAGAGATTCCTTGCAGATATGACCTGCATGGCTGCAGTATCCAGCACATCAGCTTCCCAGCATATATAGGTCTGGGAACCTCACTGGTTATTCCTATATCACAGACCCTTTACTTGACCTATAGGAGAGGGACAAACCTGAACATTTTTCTCATTGATGTGTATTTGGGGCAAGAACAAAAACATCTCTGGCTGTTCCCTATATTTTTATATCCTTCCATCCACCCTTTTTGCCATATTTCCACAACACCTCTTAGGGAGCAGCTCCAGGACCAGGGCTGTGACAAGGATGCATTTCAATGCACATACTTTTACCAACCAGCATGGTGCTAAACAAGCCTTCAGAGCATGCAACAGCCTGTGCCAACAGCATTTTGTGACCTCTAAAAACCTTACAGCCATCCCCCAGACCCCAAAGAGACAGATACCACAAGGATGTCACCGATGAGTCCCTGGGGAAGGGGAACGAGCTCACTGCCCCCTCTCCAGCTCCCGCTCCCCACCCAGGAGCCGCCTATTTCCCCCCAGCCACATGGCAAAGCCCTGCACAAAGCTCCCTGCAGGCTGCGTGACATGCAGGTTTGGGGGCAGACCTCTCAGATTACATCACCCTAAAACAAACAAACAGCACCAAAATCAACCCCAGGACTCTGCAAACAGTTGTATGCAAAGGGTTACACGGGGGTGGGAATTATCACCCTTTCTCTCAGAGGCTAAAACCAACCCTATAAACCTGGGGAATAAAAGGTGCAGACTAGCTGGGATTTCAAATTCTGTGATTAAGGACAGAGGCAATTTTTCCCCTCCCCGGGCTGCTGGAGCACACAGCGGATGAGGCCAGCTTTCTGCACGCTGCCAGCAGCTGCGATATGCGCCTCTGCCGTCACCGAGCAGAGAGATTATTCCCTGGATCTCCCAGGCTGTTTATCGGGAACGTTCACTGCTGCAGCCGTTAAAGCAGCTTAAACACCAAAATTAAAAAAAAAAAAATCATAAAAAAAATCACTTCCGTAACCTCAGAAGGAAAGGGAAGGGGAGGTTAAAGCACCTGGGAGACGAGTTGGGTCTTAAAACAGTCCTGGGAAGCCAGCAGGGAGGTTTAGTGGGATAAAGTTGGCCATGGCCACACACACACCTTTCAGCAGCAGTTTTGGAAGACAGCACCCAAGGAAGAGGCACAGGGCGGTGCCACCTCCCCACGGAGGGCCAGGGAGGCAGCAGATCATGGTATGGATAAACTGCACAAGAGTTTGGAACTGGGAACTGCACTGGAAGAGCAGCCACGAGGTCTGATTTCCTTGGGCATCCAGAGCCTTTGAAGATCAGAAAGCAGCCAAGTGTGAGGCAGGCTTTCAAGCTGCCAGTGCGGGTTGGTGGTGGGCCTGGGACTCCCTGGGGAGCCAAAGACGCAGGATCCCAACTGCTGGGTCCAATCCTGCCTGCCACACACCGGTTTAGGGGAACAGCTCTGGGAACATCATGGGAGCTCATCCTCCTTGGGTCATTAATTAATATATGCACAACTCCCTGCTCCCTGTCCCCTTGCAACTTCTGCTGGGACAACCTCTTGTGCTGGAGGTGGGCACAGCTCTGGGCACTGCAGCTGGGACCCCCAGGAGCATCCCCTTTGGATGGGGGCTCCTGCACTGCTTTGGAGACAGAGCGGGAGCCTCCAAGCCTCTCACTCCCCTGGAACTCAGGACAAGAGAGACCCTTCCTGGGGCTTCTGGCAGGCAGGGAACGTCCCAGCCACTTGCATGAAAGGTTAAGACCACTTTCCAATTAGAGAGGCAGGAGCCATCGCAATAAAGCTCTTCTGAGGGGATATTAATCAGGGTATCTTCCTCTCACGGAAATGCAAATCAGCCAAATGGAAGCAGGAGTGATTAGAGCCAGTGATTAACGTGGGCACTTCGATCCCTGCTCTCTGTGTGGACACGGGGGTGGAGGAAAACTGCCCCAAGGCTCCACCTGGGAGCATCCAGCAGCAATCCCCAGGTCAGTGCCTAATGCCCCCGGTCCCCCCAAGCTCTCCATCTGGCTGTAAGGTTTTGGTTCCTCCTCTTCCACCCAACAGAAGCAGTGGTCTCACAGGGGGCTGCTCGGTGGGGGCACAGGAGGCTGGAGAAGACACAGGTCAGGGACCTGGCAAGAGGGAGAGTGAAAGCAGGAGCAAAGCAATGGAAAAATGGGCTGGAAGGGAAAGAGGATGAAGACCAAAAGGCAACGAGGAAAGGGGCCAACGCGTGGACCAAGGCAGTGGCCCCACTTCTCCCTCCCCTGCCCAGAAAAGTGCCGCACCGAGGCCAGAGCCGGCTCTGCTCCTCGCGGCAGGAGGCATTAGATCCAGCTGAGCTGCTTCAACGCAGCATGCATGTAAATCAGCCGGACAGGCAGAGAGGAGAAAAACAAGGGGGATGAGATAAGAGGATGGAGAGAGAGAGAGGCAAGGGGAGGAGGAGGAGAGGGAGAAAGAAAAGGGGAGGGAAGGAGAGGAGCAGGTGTGGAGAGAAAGGAAAGCAAAGAGAGGGCAAAGGGAGGAGGAGGGCAGGGAGAGGGGCACGGGGCAGCCACAGGCAGGGGCTCCCAGTGCTCCAGGAGGGGAGCAGGGGGTGCACGGGGTGCCCACACATGGCTGGGCCACAATGACCGTGTGCAGTGACACCCCTCTTGCACCCTTCAGCACCCCATGGAGCCCGCTGCCATGTCCACCCGTGTCCCTCCCAAAGGTTTGGGGCACCCAAGCACCACAGAGTGATTTTGCAGCCACAAGGGAGATTTTGGCAGCTAGGCGCATTGCCAAGCAAGTAGCCAGAGTGCCATCCTATAATCCCTCACCTGGAAACATGATTCCCTTGAATCACCTGCCCTGAAGCCCAATGTGCATTTATTACAGATGAGTTGGTGGGCACCAGCCTGGAGGTGACTGCACCTGAGGGGTAAGGCAGCTGAGACACATCGCTCATTTAAGCCAGCAATATCTTGCAAAGCACATTGACTTCTGAAAAAACAACAACCTCGCACCATCCCTTTCAGGCAGGGAACTCAAAGGCAAAATATTATTTTAAACCCATGCATTGAGGATCAGCAGCTTCATGAGAAGCTCTCATAACTGGGCTCTCCTGACATCAACACGCACCAAGCAACCAACGCTGATGTAAATACCACCTGCTGTAATCATGACATCACCTCTAATTATATAACAAACAAGGATGACACCAGGCGTGGAGTCCTGACATCACTGGCAGAGCTGGAAAAAGGTCCAGAACAGGATGATCAAAAACATGGGTCCACAGGAGGAAGACCTCAGCCTGGAAAACAAGCAGTCAGAGAGGCATGTTTGTGGCCTCAAGAAGGTGAACCAAGATTGATTGCTTGCTGCATCTCCCAATAAAAGAATTAGGAGATATCCAATAACATTAAGAGGCAGCAGGTTCAAAAGACACAAGAGGAGATGGTTCT
The DNA here is from genome assembly GCA_011076525.1 of Nettapus auritus. NCBI lineage: Eukaryota > Metazoa > Chordata > Aves > Anseriformes > Anatidae > Nettapus > Nettapus auritus. Next base: position 6,038,843 of record CM021781.1, on the reverse strand, counting down.
TCACGTGATACGTGGTTAAGCAGTGGAAGGCCTTGCCACAGCTCTCTGGGGATGATTACAGCTTGTGTGTTTACAAAAATCAACTAGACAAATTCATGGGAAATCCATTGAGGAGTATTAAAGACAAAACGCCGCTCCGGATGGGGAAGTCCCTGAGCTGCCATGTGCTCGGGGCTGGGAGAGTGCTCAGGAGGCATGTTGCTGAGCCTGGCTCTGCTCTTTGCACCACACTGAAGACCACGGGTGACATCTCCAAACCAGATCACTGAGGTCAGCACCTCCTGCATCGCACCCTGGGCGATCCCAACACCCCAACAGCCCTCTATTTCATTTCCAGCCCCATCTCAGGAGGTGCTGAGCCCCCCAAAAGCTGCAAAACCAGCACTGCTGTCATTGTCACTGCTCTTACAGAACGGTCCTGGGTTTTACACAAGGCAGTAAAAAACCACCCAGCCCAGCACCAGGTCACTGTGCCGAATGCTGTTCCCAGGGCTTCCAGCCCTGCCCCATCCCCTGGGACACTGGGCTCACTCCTCCCCACGAGCAGCACCCCCTGCACCCACGGAGGCAGGCGCGCAGAGCCCACGCACGTAGCCACCCCAATTAAAGCCAAGCGCATCGCAACGGGGCCTGGCAGTGCTGCATTTATCAGCCTGCCTGGAAGGGGCTTGTGCAAGCTGTCCCCCTGGCTGACGGATTAGACAGCAGACAATTAGGTTTCAGGCACACACACACACGCGCACGCACACGCAAGCACACGCACACAAATCCTTTTCTCCATCCATCTGCACGGCCGAGGCGGCTGAGCACAGCTGTGCGGCTGTCCGGTGCTTCTGACGCTGCGTGCAGCTGAATAAGAAAGAGCCCCCGCGCCTGGGCTTTCAGCGGCCGCTCACAAAATGAGCGAGAGGTCCCCAAAGAGATGACACAATTGCAATGGAAATGATTAACCCTTCCCGGGCTGGTTTCACCGCCTCCTCCCCGCTCCAGCCTGCCCGCAAACTCTCACTCGTTGGGTTTCAAGGACGAAGCCAGAGCAACTTTGTGCTCAGGCAGCAAAACAGTGCAGGGAACGAGCGTCCTCCTGCATTCATGTTTCACAGCCTCGACCTGGGTTTCTGGGGATCATTTTAGGCACATCTCATCGCCAGGAGATCCCTGGCTCCTCTAAGCAGGGACTGTCTCAACACAGGCAGCATTTCTGCAAACATCCCACCCAAAGCATCCCTCCCAGCACCCGAGAGCAGAAGCTTCGATTGCTACACCCAGATCCTAGCCACAACGAAAACAAGTGGTGCTCCTCAGATCATCCCTTCTGAGGGCTATTCAGAACAATAACTCGATAGACAAATTAATTGAAACATTACATTGCTAAGAGAGAAATGGAACAAACTGGGGGCTTCGGAAAGGCGAGGCACGCACGTCTGCTCTGGGAGATGATTTCTGATGGAATCAACAAAACAATAGATAAAGGGAACGCAGTGGATATAATTTACTGGGATTGTCCTAAAGCCTTTGATAAAATCCCACATGAGACACTATTAAGGAAGCCGGGCATTACTGGGCGAGATGCAAAATGCTGCTGAGGAACAGGACAGAGAGAAGGGCCACAAATCAGGCAGGCAATGCCCCTGTCTGGAGGGAGGTCATGAAAGCCTTGCTCCTCACCCAGCTCCCCACTACCTGAGAGGGTCTGTCTGTCCTTCTGTATGAGCAGGGACAGCAGGGTGGTGAGCAGCTCCATCCTGCCGTCGCTCACACATCCTTGATGTTAGATAAGCTGAACATGACACCAAAAAGGACCGTGTCAGCCCCTGGCCTCGCTCCTCATGCTCACAACCCTTGATCTCCCTGTGTCCTTTCAAGCTGTCTTTCATCTGTCTGTCTGGGGAGGAGAAAGCCCAAGGAGAGAAATCTCAAGTCATGCATTGGGGGATAAGCAGGGGAGGGAGAATCCTCCAAAAATGCCACTCAGCTGCACCTAAAGCTTTCTGAAAACACCTCATTTTAATTTTTCTTGTAGCTTTTGAGGAAAGGGAGATCAGATCAGTAGAGCCATCTCAGTGTGCGGTACCCCTCTCACAGAGGCAGCTCCAAGACAAGTGCCAAGGTAGAACTGACAAAAAGGCAACTCAGCCCATGCCTTAGATCAGTGAGCAATTTTCTGAGTATTATTTTCAGAAACCATAGATATCAGCCCTAGTGCTACAAGATACATCACCCACTAAGGTAGGAAACTCTCCAGATGCACTGGGGAACATCTCAATGTTTGCCAAGGAAGCCTGCTGCTCTCTCTGAGCTCCAGTTATTATTAGGATCACCACACTGGACACATGAGCATGGCCCCAGCCTCACAGAGCACACCACTCAGGAATTTAGGACTGGCTGGAGGCTGCCAGTTCATTGCCTGCAAGCAGCCAGGTCATACAGCTGGTTCTGCCCCATGCACAAGCTGCTCCATCTCCAAACCCACCAGCTTCATCAAATGCTCTGGCGGGGCTGAACAAGATCCTCATCCCTGCCTCCAGCAGCCACCAGCTCCTCACATCTCACCCTGAACTTATTCAGGGACAGTTCAGGGCCTTTCAGTCGCACACCAACAAGATCTGTACAAGATTTGTCCATGAAGCAGCTCATCTCATGGTCTACCTGCTATGCAAAGCCAAGTCCGCAGAGTCTCAGGACACAGGCCACTCACTGCTGCTCCTTGGGGCTTGGCCATCGTCTCCTGAATCAATCCATAAATTACCCCTTAATATTTACCAAGGACCTCTACATTTCCCTCTGCAGCAGTAAGCATGGTGTCAGGGGGAATTTTCTGATAACCATGCTACATTTTCCTCCCTTTCTCTTATCCCATTACCCATATCCCTTAGACCACTCTAAATAATTACTCAGCCAGGTGTTTATGACCTTCAGATATTTGTCCAGACCCAGTTTAGGTGAACTCTTAGCCAAGCTACACTTAATATTTAGACTGCACAGAGAAACGCGCATGCTCAAAGTAATTCCAGGACAAGGGGACAGAAAGCAGCAGCTTCCCAGGCCATTCTTCTATCTTGGTCAACTTTCTCTTCCTAAGCCACAGGATGTTTTCCTGTGAAGAATCCCAGTGCCTGGAAACCTCACCTGTGTGTTTTCCTCTCCTTAGTCTGGGAAAAGGGATGAAGGAGCTGTCTATATGGGGTGGTTTGCATGGAACTGGGAGGTCAGAGGCTCTGCCCCCACACTTCCAGCTGCATCCAAACACCTCCATCCATCTCCTTTACAAGGAAGAGCTGGGTTTTAACAAAAAAAAAAAAAAAAAAAACCATTGGAAATCACAGGCAGCAACTGCCTGTGCAGCTCACGAGAGGAGCCAACCTCCAAAACAGCAGCTAAAGAGCTTTTATTTGTGCCAGGAGCATCACCGGCACAGGCATAAACACATGGTGGAATCCAGGCAAGGAGGGGACAGCTCCACATCCCTTCCCAGCCCCGCAGGACAAACACCTCCCCTCCAACAGCCCAGGCAGAGGACAGCAGGACTTAAGAGGGTAGTATTAAAAAGTGACTGTCTATGGAGAGCTCAGTTTGAGTTGCTTATCACATATCTTTGTCTTTCTGATGTTTTAGGTCACATTTTCCTTCTGCTATAAGAGTTGCAAAGACTACCTTAAGCATATTTAATTCAAGCTGAGACCTCATGGCCACCAGACTCCACGAGCTGGGGCTTTAAAGGCAGCATTTGCCACTGAATAAGCAAAAGGGAAGAGGTGGGTGCCACGGGTCCCTGGACAAGCCCCCAGCCCCACACAAGGATGCTCTCCAGCGCAGACCTCAGCTGGGCCCACGGGGCAGCCCTGGTTTCTGTTCCTGAGAGCTTGGCCTCGACGGTTGGTCCCCATATACACCCTGCGAGAGGCCCCGGGGTTGACTCACAGAGGGGAAGTGACTCGTTGTGGTTACAAAGCACCACTTGGCCAAAAAGGAAAGCGATCTGGCATGTGAAACAGAAGCTCCTTCCCCCCATGAAACCAGGCATCACCTTTCAGGAGACGACAGACGAGGCAGCCCAGCCCGCATGCCATCTGGATAACGAGCCTTAGATCATCCACACCACGAGTTTTTCAGCTCAGTCACCAAAACCTCTCCTGGCAAATTCCCAGTCCAGTAATGGAGACAAAGAGCTCTTGTGGGGCTTCTTGGGGAAGACAGGGAGAGCATTTCCACCAAGCCTGTGACAGCCCAGGGATCTCCACATACCATTCTCAGCCCTTCAACATCTAACCCCAAACATGTTCAGGTCTCCCCTGGGGGACGTGACTGCCCCCAGACCCTCAGCCCCAAAGGGAACAGCTCTGGCTGTATCCAGCCCTACAGAGGAGCATCCTCCACTTGCTCCCTTCAACCCCAGCACCACAGAGAAACAACTCAGCACCACCGTGATGTCTCCAGCACCTCGGGGAGGAAAACCGAACAGGAGGGAAGGAAAACGGAAAGAGAGGGAGGAGGCCAGAAGTGGGGCAGGGGAGTGTGAGCCTGGTTGCGGGCCCTGCAGGCCTCACCCCATAACAGGCGATTTTCTGCCTTTCCTCTTCCTCACCACATCGCCATGGCAACCCACCAGCCCAAGCAGCTACGCTCCAGCTCTGCTTTCCTCCCCATGGAGGTTTGGGGGGCTTTCTTCCCCTCTTCACCCTCCCATCCTTCTTCTCACCCTAATTTTCCACTCTGCCCACCTCAGTCCCCATCCCCAGAGGCTCCATGCCAGCAGCTCACTGCACCAGCCAGGGATTTATAGGGGTGCTCATCAGCCTCCTTCTGCAGCAGGGCTGGGGGAACATTTACAGGACCCCCAGCCCCAGTAATGGGAGAGGGCAGTGAGTGCAATGCCCATGAAGCAGCAGGGGGGCACAGCTCTCATCTCCATCCCCAGGGATTCCAAATCACCTCCTCATCACAAGAGGGATGCACAGAACCTTTGGGTAGCACCCATGGGAGTGGTGCTGCTCTGGGTGCGGTCCTCAGCCAGAGAAACCCCCAGGGAGCAGGGTGACAGACCCTACATGCTGGGGAGGAGTTGCATAAGTGTAAAATCCTCCTGCCATGGGGGTACATCGGTGCCAGAGGGTCCCTTCCAGCCCTGTTTTCTAGAACCAGTAACCAGAGAAGGCTAGATGTGTCATTAAAATGCTAGCTGAGCCAGAACCATGGGTAAGCCTGTGCTCTTATAATTAGAGAAAGAAACAAAGCAAAAATGTTCATGGAAGATGCAGAGGAGCTGGAAGGAGAGGGCACAGGAGGAAGAAGAAAGGCTCCTGGGCTCAGTTCAGACACATCCAGGAGCAACAACAGACAGCCACAAGGAAGAGGGGGTGTTGGGATCATCCCCCAACATTAGGTACTTTCTTCCACTTAATATCACAGCTTTCCTTTTGTTCTTTGAAAGCCCCATTGTTAAATATCAAGGAAAAATCACTGACCCAACTTTGAGGAGACCAGATTAATCCCCAAAGTACAATCTCATCATCCTCACCTAGCATTTGGCCCTGCTGAGAGCCAGGAGGGCACATCCCCACAGCTCAACCCCCCCCTCCCACCCCCCCGAGCCTGCCAGCTCCTCAACAGGACAGCGGAGTTCCTCTGGTTTGTTTTGCATTGTTTTTGGTGCTTTCAAAATAGCTGTGGCTGGAAAGCAGAGGCTGGGTTAATCTGACCCTGTCATACACATCAGATGTGCAGCAGAAACAGCCCTCCAGTAAATGTTACCATGCTGTTTTTGGAGTTTTTTTTCTTTTTTATAGCAGACATCTGCAGTGCAAGAAGAGGGATGGAGCAGAGAGAACTCAGAAGGGACCACAAATCTCCCAAAAACTGAACCCCACCAGCTCGAAGCTCCTGAGCTCCAAGCCCCAATTTGCTCTGCCAAAAACCAAGGCAGAGGGGAGCAGCCCAGGCTCAGGACCATGCAGCACAAGACCCTTGCACACAGCTATCCCCACACACGTCCAAACCAAGCTCGGTCTCCTTATGCGCAGAATCACACTGCCTTAACTTAAGGTGCAATTTTGCAACCACTGCAGCCACTTGCTCTTGAAGCCGAGCTCCTTTCAATGCGGTCTAAGTCAATTAGGAGCAGGTTGAAGCTGAAGAGAATTAAAGCATTCAACCCCAAATACAAGTGCCTGCCTGGAGGAGAGGGGAGGGGAAGACAGCTCTGCACCACTTTTAGCTAATCCGGCGCGGTTCGACCAATATAAATCTGAGAACAGGCAAGGCAGCATCCTTTCTCCCTCCTCCTCCCTGTTCTCACTTCGCTCCCCCCTTCGTGCTTCCCCCATCCCCTCCCCAAAGACGCTCCTGCTGTTCATCCTTCTCCGCGCGCGCAGCCCCCCCTCCGTGCCCACATGCGCGAGGGGGCCGCGAAGCAGTTGGAGAGCAAACTCCTGGCAGCGCCGAGGCATCGGACGTGCCGAGAGCTTGAGACAGCTCCGGAGCAGGGAGGCAAAGGAGTGGGATGGGCGAGAAGAGGGGGTTTCGGGTGCGAGCAGAGGAACCGCACACAGCTCTAGGGTATAAAGAGGCAGGGTAGAGTGGCTGCTTCACAGTAGCAAGCACACGCAGCCGTTGGGCTTTGCCCCCATGCAGATCTGCCCATACCAGCATTTTAAGGTGCCTTAAGCCTAAATTTTAAGGTGTTTAGAAGTCTGGAAGGAATTTTAATAAAGCAGGAGGATGCATTAACATGGATGCCACAGGGTATTTTGAAAGTTTAAATGCCCCTAAAATACCACCTTCCCCTATCCCTCAAGTGGAGCCCTTAACCCCAGACTGACATTTGATTTTTCTCAGATCTTTAATTTCTCCTAGATCTCATCCAGCTATTCAGGTGTCAAATCCCCGGAAGGAGGATTGCTTCTTGCCAGGGTCCCACTCAGCCCCACGCTGTGATGGCAGAGGGCACAGGCAGCTCCTGCACACACCAGGAGCCAGCTCCAGCTGCTATTAACAGCTTTCCTCAGTGAGAGGAAGAGCACAGAGAGGATTAAACAGCCCTGTACCTGGGCTCTTGGACCATCCCCTGCAGCCACGAGTGGGGTTTCCCTGGGAGGGTGGGAGAGAAGAGGATGAAGACAACAACAGCCCGACCCCACAGAGCTGCTCAGGGGATGTTCAGATGCAACACACCCACCACTGGCCATGGAATGCTGAAGCTCAGCACAGATATGCCTGCCATGCTCTGGCTGCTACCTGGAACTCGCACATGGCACAAAGAGCCTGTACAGATAATACACAGCCACAACAAAACCCCCACACCCTGCTCTACACCACAGGCTGAGCTGCAAAATCCTCATCCCTGGGTGCTCTTTGCAAAAGGGCAAAGGCACCAGCTATTTCCAGAGCTCCCTGCTGCAGGTTGAGCAGGAGCGCTGTGAAGCTAGTCTCCGTGGTTCACGGCATTGGCTGCTGCCAGCAAAGAAAAGGAGGAACTGTTGGGGAGAGCAGAACAAACACAGTGTGAGGGTGATTAATTAGAAAAGCTGCCGAGATGTGAGCTTTCTAGATAAACTTTGGGCTGTCCCTCCACTCCTCATCAGTACAAATGAAATGGGAGGACCTGGGGGACATCCCAGGCTCCTTTTGGGGTTTATACCCAAATTACTGGGTAACAAGGCTGGCTCTCCTCAACCCTGATGTCCCCCAGCCCACAGCTGCAGCCTTTTAGCTTCCAGCATCACCAGCTCAGACAAGGACACAGGAGCTGAGCCTGCTGTTCTTGTAAAGGAGACAACACCAGAAAAAACAAACAGCATGGACAGACTTAAAGGAACCCACAAACACTTCTCCCCCCTCTCTGCTTCCCCACAGCAGACCCCATGGCCACCCCTGCTCAGTAATGAGGCTACTCCCCGCATTTGCTCCAAGAGCATCCTTCAGCTGCTGCTTCCCTTTACATCCTAGCAGCAACGAAGAGAATTGAATAAATGGAGAAAATACAACAGATATACACCAACTATCCGTGCTCCATTCGGGGGAGAGAGATCCAGAGTACAAAGAGCAGGGAATGACTGAACTGCAGAAGGACACGAGGAATGACGTGGAGCAGGCGTGTGCTGAGGGCTGAAGGGGAAGGCTCGGCGCATGGGGCAGGAAGCCAGAGCCCATTCCTGGCTCTGCCACCAGCTCCTTCCCTGACCTTGGACAAGCTCCAGGCACCAGATACTCAGGCAACTTCTGCTCCTCTTTGCGCCTGGACCTACCCAGGCTGGGTCTGCTTTGGCACATGGATCACAAAGCCCCACGGTTCCTTGTCCTGCTGGAAGGGCTTCTTCAAGGCTGCTCTCCCACGACCCCATTTCCAGCTCATTTATCAGAGGCACTTAGGTAGGAAGGAGATGCTTCAGATCTGTGCAGCTTGATAGGAGCTGGGAGAAAGTCACTGTCCTCCAGAACAGCTTGGGGCAGCCCAGAAAAAAATAAAGAAAACCCACCCTAGAAACCAAACAAAAGCAGTGGGTGCTTGGGGATAGTCAGGACAGATGTGAGTCCCATTCTTCCAAAGGAGATCGAGCACTGGAAAATCCTTCTGGGCTGAGCTGCAGCAAGGCGTGATAGGGACTTGGAGGGGACTCTGATTTCTCCCCAGTTCTCTGGGGTGCCTGGAGCCTAAAGCTGCTCCAGAACAGGCAACACCTCTGCTTTAAATGCTTGCACTGATGCAAGGAGCTAGGAAAAAGCAGCAGAAACACAGGGTCTGCGTGTTGCCCTCTGAGCCCCAGCACCCACTGGACCAGGCTGGCCTCTGCTCCCCTTTCTGCTGTTCCCAGCAGAGGTGCAGCTGCTGGCCATCGCAGCTTTTTGGAGACCCCTTGGGTCAGGGCAGCCAGGGCAAGCTAGCACCTAACCCTGCAACATCAGCTCAGAGCTCTAGCCCTGACAGCAGCAACAAGGAGTGGAAAAATACAGAAAGGATCTCAGCAGAACTCCCGTTAAAGGGGCTCAGGCCATGCTTTGGACCCAATCTTCCACCTTTGGTCCCTTGTCTTGACAGCTGCAGTGTATCCACACACAGGGAGCAGATCCAAGCTGCGAACTTTGGGGAGGGGGGATAAAAAAAAAAAAAAAAAAAGGAAGAGAAAAAAGGAGAGAGGGAGCGAGCAAGCGAGCAAGAGAGAGAGCGTCTGACTACAGCCCTAAGGGCTGTCACAACAGATAAAACCTCAGCCAGGCTTCGCAGTTTGAGCTCCTGCACGCTAATGCACAGCAGAGCTAAAAATACCGACGTGTGGAAAAGCAGAGGCTGCTGCTGCTGCGTTTGGAGCTGCTTGCAGGCTCCAGCTTCCCGGCCAGCCAGCTGCATGGCTACAGAAGGGGAACGCAACCCCAAGCAGGGGATGGGGAACCTGGGGGTGTCCCCAGCACGGCTGTGGGGCTGGCTGTGCCCGGCTGAGCTGTCTTATGGAAAGGGCTGGGTTTGTGCTGATGTGGAGCAAAATATCTGGGCCAGGCGCTTCTGCTCTGCAGGCAAGGAGCAGCCTTGGGGAGAAGGCTCGATGCGCTGAGACAGGGAAGGAAAGGACGCAGCCTGGGATGGGAATGACGCAGGGAAGCTTTGCAGGATGGCAGAGCCAGGGCCCTGTCCCCTGGGCTGGGAAGGAATCGGCCCCAAAGTCAGCCTCGTGCGATGTGGCAACGAGCTCCTGGCTGTGTCGCAAGCCTAGCTCCTGATTTATCGGTTCGTCTTCTCTCCCGCAATCGTTACCCTATCTGAGGCCCGGGAACAGGAACACACTTCACCATACACTTAAATTCAAGCACGCACTTCAAGTCTATTCTCTTCAATGGAACAGAAGGACATGCTTAAGGGCTAGCACGTGATGAGCTGCTCTCAGCAGAGGTCAGCTTTCCGAGCCAGGGCCTCCAGGGGCCTCCTCATCCCAAACCAGGGAGGACACCTGGGTGCTGTTGGGCTGCTACATTCCCAACCATGAATTTGGACAAAACCCACCACTGCTGGGGCTGATCGCCCTCCAAAAGGCTGATGGCCTGCTCCCAGCACCCAAAACCATGGCTCCACAGAGCGGGAGGCACAGGGGCATCTGGGAGCCCAACAAGCTCTACTAAAAGTAGCCAGCTTGCAGGGGATCAGGATACTTTTAGAAGCCATCTCAGTGCGGAAGGCTGGGGTGGTCTCCCTCAGCTCAGGGATGGGCAGATCACATTTCTCACACCCTGTGCTCCTGCTCCATCCCACAAGCAGCTCAGGGGCATTTGGCCCCAAGACCCAGAGCCACTGAAACAGAGCCTCCAAACCCTCACCTGACCACAGAAGACACAGGCTCACCTTCCCAGCACCCCCGTTTCAGCCCTGCTTTGTGCCTTCCACACCAGCACTGACCCCCCCGCTGAGTTCACAGTCCAGTTACCCCACGCTTCACCCATTTTCTTTCCCACTCACAATAACATCCACAACACAAAGTCCCCACAGGCTCGCTTCAAGCTGCACTATCAGCACATTTGGCATTTTCATCACACTCAGGACACTGTCCCCTACAATGGCCCAATTTATCTTTATCCCCAGAGGCTGTGCTCCCCTCCGGGCAGTGGCCATGCCATTCACAGCCCCCCATGCCATGCCATGTCCCCATCCAGGCACACGGCCAGGGACGCAGGGACAGCCCCAACCCCACAGCCCCAGCCCCCCAGGTCCCTCTGAGCCCAAACAGGGGATTTTCACCATAGCAGAGCCAGCCAAATAGCAAGGCAGCTCCCGAATAACAGCCGTTATTCAGATTAATTAATTGATGCTTCCACAGTGCATTGAGGGATTAAAAGAGGGAGAAAGGCGAAGGACGGGGCAAAACAACTCCAGGAGAAGTGCTACGCAAGCTCAGAGAATAAATAGCATATGGGAAGAGAAGAGGGGGCTTTGTAATACCTACAGCATCAGCATTTAGGGGTACCCCAGGAAGGGGCCAGCCTTGCAGTCAGGTCCTCTCTGAGCCCAGCACAACCCATCCCTGCTGCGCATCAGGCACTCAAACACCAGAAAAAAAAAAAAAAAATCAAAATTTAGGCTACTTTAAAAAATAAAATAATAATAATAATCAAGTAGATACTCACCAGCCAGCCCAGCACCACACTTCTAGCATTTTAAGTATTCTTCCAGCCCTCTTTTTTGCTGCACACAAGCATATTCACATTTTATCCACTCTAGATACAAAAACCCTACACATAACCATCCTGTTATAACCCATGTTGGCAAATATCACAGCAATATCACAGGATTTTGTGAAGCCTTTTGACTTCACAAAGCCCAGCTCCCATAGTCACAAAGTTAAGGGAGAAAAAAAATCCAGAGCCCACAACTCTGCTTTCATTAAAGAAAAAAGAAATTCATAGCCCTCATGGTTAGAGGCAAAAGGATGAGAATATGAGTCCTGAAAACATGGCTCCTAACCACACAAAGCAGAAAGCATGTGGAAATCAAGGTTTTTCACGAGTCTTAAAGCAGCTGATATTACAATTGCTCCTTATTTGCTTATGTTTGAGGAGATGAAGAGGATAGCTCCAACACAACAGCATTCATGACCAGGATTGCTCCTCCAAGGACACAGATGCTCACTTTGAAGCCTAAGCAGGATCTGATCCCACCTAACAAGCAGCTCTATAGCCCAGCCACCCAACAGACCCCTTGGTCAAGCAAGAAACCTCATGTGCTCCTACCCACAGCTCCCAAAAAGCAGCCCCAGCTCCTGCCTCTCTGATGCTGAAGACCCTGGGCAGCTCTCAGCACTCCCACCAAACCACCCCACAACTTCATCACCGACCCTTTAAATGCCATGTTTCCCCAGCTGCAGTCACTCAGGAAGGTCTCACCTCATTAACACTAATTAAAGGGATGGCTCAGACAGTGGGGAATGGGGCAGGGGGCTCACACCTGGAGTGCTCAGTGCCAGGACCTGAATGCAGCTCCCCAGTTCTGGAGGGCTGATGCCCTGAGTGACCCCATGAGGCTGTACAGTGTCCCAAAAAGAGAGGGGCTTTGGGCTTTCACACCTCACCGTGGTGCATCTATTCGGGTCATCAGCCAGCACACGGAGTTCACCCTACAGGCTTTGGGACAAGTCAGCTGGCCCCACCTGCTACCTCTGTGCCCCATCCCTAACATTTTTCGGGGAAAACCCAAAGCCATTCAGAGCTGCAGGCAGTCACTGGGGCAAAGGCAACGTGCAGCGTTCCAGAGCCTGGCTCCAAACTCCTAAGGATGCTCTGACCTGGTGTGCGCTGCCCTGCTCCTACCACGAGGTCTCTCCGCCAGCTCCCGCCTCTTGAAATTCTGCACACTAATAAAATCCTCGCTCATTTACATCTGAGATGGGGAGTGAGTGGCAGCTGTTGCTATAGAAACCCTCTCCCGAGCCCTTGGCTCCCGGCTGCAGCTCCGGGAGGACACATTCGAAGCCAGGTCCCCCAAACCCGGTGGCATGGGACATCTCTTGGTGCCCGGCCCCGCAGGGGTGACCCCAAATCTGCTGCCCCTGGTCCTGATAAAGAAGGGAGAGGGGTCCTCTCCCTCCCTCCAGCCCTGAAGCCCCCTGCCACCACCCGTCCCCAAAAAGCATTTAATCATGGGCTCATGGAGGTGGGGGTCTACATGCAAAGCCCCTCTCTGGTAAGGAGAAAGCAAAGCACGAAGGCGTTGTTACGCAGAAATGCTTTTTCTGGGTGAAACACCGGCAGACCTGAGACGAGGATCTCACCAAGAGAAGGGAAATGCGCTTACCATGTAATGTGGCTGTTTTGTGTGGGTTTTTTATTTGGAAGTTGGGCTGATGATTATTCAGCACACGACCCGTGGCGGGGTTAATGCTCTGGATTGATAGCAGACCTTACACAAGACCTTCCTTTGGCTCTGCCCAGGCTGAGCCCTGGTTTGTAGCAGCTCAGCTTCCAGCGTGAATCCCGACCAGCCACCGGGGACTCCCCGCTCCCCGACAGCATTGGCACGGAGACATCACCTCTCCTAGGTGAAGCGCCTAGGATTGAGCTTTTTGAGCCAAAAAGCGAGCAGAGGACACCATATCCACCAGCCACCAGTGTGAGGGAGGGGAAAAAGCAGCTTCCCGTTCAGCAAAGCAAACAGCAGAGGCACACCAAGCCTCACCCCCCGTTGCACCGTCACTGGTGCTGTGCCCTAACCTGAACTAGTAGTGCCTGGATACAGCCCTACTCACGGCAGTGCATGGGAGGGTCGGTGAGGTCCCCAGGGCCAGATCCTGCTCTCATTTACAGCCAGAGGAAAGAGGACAGAATCAGTTTTTGAGCTGGCACGTCAGCTGGTGCGCCAAGGAGTGCCAAGTGCCCGTGTCCTGGACGCATGTTGGTGGGGAGAATACTTTTCCTCTCCTATGGACATGTTCCTCAGGTCTTCCTGGGGGCAGGATCCAGCCCACAGCACTCCTGGATCAATTTCCCCTTTTTCTTGGCCAAGATATCAAGGCTGCATGAAGGTCACACCTCAGGGACCTCTCCCTCGCCTCCTGCAGACGTGCTGTGCCACGTGGGCACCGCGAGTCCGGGATGGACTCGTCCTCGTCCCAGCAAAAGCCACACCCGGCATGCCTCAGGAGCTATTCCTTCCTCCCTGCAGACCTCAGCTGCCTGCTCCATCACACAGGGAAAAACTGACTCAGAGCTTCCCAAGATAAGGAGACCACATCTGCAGCCCAGCTCCCCAGGAATGCAATCAAAATAGCGACCGGCAGGCGAGGCGAGGGAAGGAGGGGGCAGCATTTTTCACTGCTGACTCCAGCCCCCTGATGGACTGTTGCTATGGAAAGGCAGCGAGCAGACCCAGCTGGGGTCCTGCTGAAGGATTTTCCCTGCTTGGCCTGAGGCTAGGGCAAGGGAAAGGAGGGGGGAGCACTGTGCAAGGGCTTGCATCTGGCTGCGAGTGTGCTCCCCCGTCACCAGGTGCAGAGCTCACCTCCCACTTGGCTGGAACATCCAGAGAGGTTTTGCATCCAGCACCAGGCTCAGGTGCTGCTCGGCACCGTTTGAAGCCTGGTGCAGGAGCTCAGCTAATAAACCCAGCTCCTAATTAACGACAGAGGTGGCAGGGAAGGGACAGAGAGATGGTAACCTAAGCCTGGCCCATCCTCCTCCGAGACTGTAAGCCTCCGGGGTGCCCATCCAGCTCCTCTCCCCTTCAGCCCGTTTCCTGTCCCTCGTTTTGTCATGAAGAAATAGGACAGCGATTTCTCTCCTGTGGGGAGAAACAATACAGAAGCTAAAGCAGACCCCTTCCAGGCTGCAGGAGCAGGCTGACATTCGGGGGAAGATTTGCACAACTTTATCATTGTTAAAAAAAAAAAAAAAAAAAAAAAAAAAAAAAAAAAAAAAACTCGGTGACAGCATCGGGCCAGGACCTGCACAGCAGGAGCCCCTCGGCTCCCTCAGCAGCCCCTTCACATGTCAGCTGCCAACCGGGGGGGCAGGATTCATAGGAGAACCCGCCAGGACACATGTGGGGCTCCTCTAAAACCTCCCTGCTGCTGTGCACTGCCAGCACCTGGGGGTATTGTGCCTCCTGCCAGCCTCTTGCCTGGCTCCCACTGCACCATTTTTGAGGTTAAAGCCCCTTCCAGCCATCAGCAGCCTGAGGATGAGCATCGAGCTGTGGTCCTACACTTACACCACCCCGGCTGCGGAGCTGGGGTCGAGGCTCTGTGCCTGGCTGCAGGCACTCGCCCCTGCTGGAACCCTGCTGGTGCCACCAGCAGCATCCACCCCATGAGGACCCCACTCAGGGTGCTGCAGGTGGAGACGTGCTGGTGGGGGGTTCACAGCAGCACGCAGAGACCCCAGGGGAAGCAGCCTGAGAGGTGACCATGGTGCAGGTGTTATAACAGCAAGAACTGCCTTCCCTGTGGCTGTGGCCACCTCCACGGTCTGCATCACCCCGGGCAGCACACTGCCACTTTTTGCTCCGTGCTGAGATGAGGAGAGGACGGCCGGAGCTCAGGGCTGCCTCCGTACACCAGCGCCTGGCACCAGCCACCGAGGGATCTGCTGCCAGCAGCAGGCACCCAGAGGAGCCGTCACCCCTCCCGCTCCTCGCTGGGAGCTGGCAGGAGGGGACGGACAGCTGCTTTTCCATAATCATTTCTCTGCCGCTGATGACAGGCTGGAGCTAATTTTCGGAAGACACCTTGGGAAGAAGAATGCGTTTGCAACAGCCGAAGCAACAGGGAGAGAACATCTCTTTCTAGAGACCAAGGATGCGCAGCAAAATAAAATGTCTCTTCTTGTTAACCCTTGCAGGCTTTGAAAAACCATCCCATGCCCAGGAGGGGAAAGGAGAGCTGGAGAAGGTGAAAGGAAGGGAGGGGGAACACCACCTGCTTATTGATCTGCCCGCATGAAAAGGGTTTTTCCTCCACTTCCCGAGCTGGAGACGGGAACCTATTGGATAAAACCCGGAGCTCTCCCGCTGCCCTGCTTTCAGCCTCTCCAGGCTGCTGGTTAATTAGATGAGTGGGAGCAGAAAGGCAGCTGGGCGGCCAGGAGGGGCCCGCTCTCTGCGCTCTCTGCACCCACAGACGCCAGCTATGGGGCCGTGCCGCCCGGGCGCCCGCGCGTCTCCTCCATGCAGACGGCTGAGGACGAGCCCAGACACCATCGTGTGGAGCCCTGGGCTCCCTCCCAGGACCCAGTCGCCCCACACACTGCAACCATTAACCCCTTCCCCCCGGATTTCAGCTGGTTTCTGGCTAGAGCAGCTCCTCTCGCACCAGCCCCCGGGGTCAGCTCAGCCTGGCCCTGAGCACGGGGCCACTGGGAGCCAAGGGGGCTGGAGAATGGAGCATTTTTCCTGCCTGCATCCTATCTGGGGGAAACTACAACAAAGTCGTGAAGGATTTGCAGTTATTTTCACCCTCCTTTTCCCAGATTAACACGTGGATCCGCTTTCTGTTCTGCAGTCAGAGTGCATTGCGTTGTCTCTGTCGCAACCTTGCCATCCCGCATCCCCGGGCTTCCCAGCGCCCCACTGATGGGTATGGGATGTGAACAGGAGCTCGCTTTAATTAGCGTGTGCTTCTTAATTGGGCTGAGAGCTTCCCAGCAAGTCAACTAGTGTTTCGTCTTCATTTTTCAGACCTGGGAGAGAGAAGGCTGTGGGAGGAGCAAGGGACATGACCAAGGGGCAGCAAGAAGCTGGTGGGTCATCAGAGAGACCCGAGGAGTTCCCCTGTCCCCATTGCCTCCCCCGACCCCCGCAGTGACACTGCCTGGTGACAGCTCACCAGAGCGCTCTGTTTGCAGGGAATAATGGAAAGATCCCAGGTTAACCACTTGCATAAGCCAACCTCTCTCCCTTGCTATCAGCAGAGCGACACAGATTCGAGGAAACTGGGTTAGCTCCATGTTTGTATCGGGATGCAACGCTCACAGGTTAAACAAAGTTCCCCTGACTGATGCCAAATTACACCAGGGGAAGGATCCTGCCCAGACGGTGCTTTATGTCAAGGCTTTTTGCCGTGAAGAAGTTGACATTTGCATGCAGCTACCCCCCGGTGGAATGAAAAGCTCTTTGCCACGTTGACTCTGGAGGATGGCAGCACGCCGTGAGGTCTCAGGTACAAGCAGGGCACCGACAACCAACTCCAGCCCATGGGCAGGCACCTGCAGGCTGCTCCCGAGGCGGTGTGCATGTGCGGCACAGCCCAGATGCTGCTCCCTTCAAACAAGATGTTCAAAAGTGATAAGGGAGCTGGGCACCCAGCTCCTGTTGGATTTTATTTCTCTTCACTTACTTTAAACTCACAGCCTCGGAGCTGCCTGCCCTCGCAGAGCAGCACATGGGATCTGCTCCGCACGGAGTGATCGATGCCGGCGAGGGAGAAGCGCACGCATGCTCGCACCCACCTTGCACACCTCGCTCTGCACAAGGCAAGTGCAGGCACACGGACCCCAGCCAAAAGCTGAGCCCCAGCACTAAAAACACCCCAAACATCCTCAGGCAGCTCCGTGCACGCGTGCTCAGCACCTAGGCACTGCGGGGAGGTTTTCTCCTGAGCGATCCTGCCCGGCCCCAGCCCCGCAGGCGCATGAAAAGCCCTGGCTTGGGAGAGAGGGGGGTAATTGTATGCTGGGGGAGCAGCTGATTCAAACCCGTGCTGACCCCAGGCTGAAGAGTTCTCCTGATCGATCACGGAGATGCTCTTTCATTTTCCTCGGGCGTTTCGCTGACGGATGTAAAAATCAATGCCCCACCGAGGAGTCTGGAGGGGGTGGAGCAAGGGGAAGAGAGGGAGAGAAAAGGGAATGAGGGAGCAGAAGGGAGGCAAAGGGAGAGGGGAACGTGCCGGGGGAGGCTGGGGGTGCCCATGGTGTGGTGGGAAGGAGGGTGGGCTGGCGGCACCTACAGCCACCCCCTGCCCCTGAGGTTTGGGGTCTGATTGCTGCAGGAGGAGCAAGGCAGAGCAGGGCTCCTGCTGCCTGCACGCTGTGGGGCTGGGGCATCACTGCTCCAAGCCCAGCACCACTCCTGCAGCCCTGATGGAAGCCCCAAATCCGCACCTTGGGGTCCCCATGCAGAGGTCCCCACTGCTGCTTTCCATGGAAACACCTCCCCATTTCCCATGGCCAGATCTGGGGGAAGAAGCCCACAAGGTCCACAAGGATTTCCCCCCTTAGATCATTTCTCACTAATATTGCTGTGCTGAGCTCCCCCACATCAGGCTCCCTGCATACACACAGCTCAAACAGCACCTCGGGGTCCCATCCTGCCCACGGGGGTGCCCAGGCGGGGGCCCCTCTGTCCTGGTGGGCTCTGCCTCTCCAGCATCTTGCCAGTCCTGCTGAGCCGAGGTGCTGGCAAGCGGGACTTCATCCCTTCAGGGGCTAAATCTTTGCTAAAGAGCGAGCTAAGCCCCACGTGAGTCATTCGGCTCCTCGGCTCTGACTGCTGTGGTTTTCAGAGGGATGGCCGAGCCTCTCTGTTAAGCTCTATGCCTGCTGACAGCAGTCTCTGGAAAAGACACCTCCAAATCTCCCCTCAGGTCAGGGAAAAGCCAGGCCCACGCTGCTGGACACAGATGAAGCAGCGGCTTGACTCGAGCTGTTGGGGCTTTCCAGTGTTTTCTTCCCCACGTCCTATTAATAATTAACCGAACTGCAACGAGACCGGCTCTTAAGAAGCTTCACTGCCACGGGCTGGATTTCAGCCCCTCTTCCAGAAGCAAAGGTTTATCTGTAACCACTGGAAACCGGGAAGGCTGCGGTCTTGGCCGGGGATGCCAGCCTCACGGGAAGCTGTCTGTGTCCTCCCCGGACTGAGCCAAACCGACCCATGGCGCTGCTGGAGCCATCAGCTCCTTCCCCACATCCCATCCTCAGCTGGAGATGGCTCACGGTGCCACTTGAAAATCCCCACCCTCTTCTCCTCCAGGCTGAGCTCTCTGGGCAGGAGGACAGGCGAATGTCCACCCTCGAGATGGGCTTTGGAGGTTAAAGGGCAGAGCAGCAGAGCACAGAAGGCGGGGTGACCTCTGCCCACGGACACACAGCCCCTGGCGTCTGCCAAGCGGTGGGCACGTGCCCAGGGAGCAAAACCAGAGCAGCTCTGTGTGGGTTGCTCCTTGGGGTGTTTTGCAAGATCTCCATATGGAGAGCCAAGAGCACTGCCTTTTGTAAAGAGGGGGCGAGCACCTTCCAGACCACCACGTCTCCCCGCTGCCTGCCTCTGCTGTGCCAGGCTGGGGATGATGCCCTCAGCCCCCTGAGAAAGGAGAGCAGGGCTCGAGCCACCCCGAAACACACGGTTTGGATGGAGCAGTCGCCACTCGAATGCCTCGCTCAGGAGAAACGCAAGCAGAAACCCAGGCACGATGGAAACCAAAGCCACGTTGGAGCCCTGGGGCTGCCAGCAGAGCCGTGCTTGCTGCGGCCGGCCCCACGCGGCGCGGCGGCACCGGCCTGGCCGGTTCTGGCGGTGGTGGCGCCCCGGGAGGCAGCTCAGGCCCTGCCGGCTGCCTGCAGCAGCCCTGGCGAGGAGCAGCTTCCCCATGCGCTGCTGTGTTGCCTAACCAACTGCTCCCCGCCCTGAAATACCAGGGAAATTATTCATCCGGGAGCCAGGGACCCGGGCAGTGTCAGCGGTGCTTGGCCACGGGTGCCCCACAGGGTCCACGAGCACCACGTTGCCCCAGAGCGCACATCCCTGGGACCCCAGCACCACCAACCCATCCCACAGAAACACTGCAGGAGCCCCAAACACCAGCCCCAAGCATGGGCACTGACACTGGCAAACCCCTTTGAACCTCCTTTTAAACACAAAGCTGCCCAGTTCTCCTCCTCTCCGTGCTGCACAGTGGGCTCATCCCACACTCTTTGAGCCCTCGAGCCGTCGTGCCTCTCCTCTGGTGCTGGCTGGATCCTGTAAACAGCTCCTGAGGATGAAACCCACCCAGGCTTGAACCCATATCAGCCTTTCCACCCCAGTGACAGCATCCCAGCCCCCTCGCCCTCCTCTCTATGGCAAAACCTCTCGGGTTAGGGCTTGGGAAGGGAGGACGCAGCCATGGGGACGCCGGGGACACGCTGCCCGATGGGAGCCCAGCGCCGTCTCCATGCCCAGCAGCCTCCAGGGCTGATAAAGCACCTCCGAAGGCAGAGAGCAGGCAGGGCTCTGGCTCACTGGCATCCCGGGAGGTTTACGAGGGGATTTTAGCAGCACCAGGACCAGTCCCCGGATTAGAGCTCAGGCTTCAAAAGGAGCTGATGAGCGCGAGAGCCGAGGGCTGGAGTCACCACGGCTTAAAAGGGAAGGCTGCACATTATAAATAGCTGCCTCCCTGGCAGCACATCTGTTTCAGGCAGTGGCTCTGGAAGGCTGCGAGTGTTCTGTTTTGGCTATTTTGGGGGAAAGAGATTTGAAACTCACTCATTATTATTGTTTGCCCAAGAGATGTGAATGATGCGTGTTTCTTCTATGCCTTTTGGAAAAAAAAAAATAATAATAATAATAATAAAAGGAAAGGAAACAAAACGGGATGTGTTTCAAAGCGTGCTGCTGTAGTCGGGTCCCCAGGAGCTGCAGCTCGTGCTGGGCTGCAGTACTTGCACCCTGTGCCACTGGATCGAGAGGTGATGGCACCAAACGTGACAGCACCCAGCACCGCACCAGCCCTGGGGACGGCCACAGGAGGGGACAACAGAGCCCTGCTCCCTGCTCAGCCGTGAGCCACAGGACTGAAACCAGGCACTGACGTGGCTCTGATCCCTGCGGGCACTGCGGGAGATGCCAAAGCCCTGGGAGGGCAAGCTTGGCACGGCGGGGATGGGGTGGGTTATGGGGATGGGAATGGGATAGGATTGGGGTGGGATGGGGGATGGGATTGGGAATGGGGATGCAGATGGAGACGGGGACTGGGAATGGGGATTGGGATGGAGGCTGCAGCCCCAAAGATGCTCCAGCACCAGCATGCTTGGGGACACCTCTCCATCCCTCGAGGGGCCGATGACCCACAGGGCACCACCTGCCCGGTCAGGGCAGACCAGGATCTGCCTGGGGCGAGCAGAGGAAGGCGGCTGGGGTCTGGCGGCAGCGGAACAGCCCCGCGGCGCCCGTCCCGGCCTGAGCACGGCCGTGCAGCCCAGCGCCGGCTCATTAATCACTCAGCACCGCCGCGGGATCGAGGGCCTCGCCGCCCGCCGCCAATCCCCGCGCCGTTACCACAGAAACAACCCTTACCCTTCACAGGCTTCAAAGGGTTTTGTGCGTGTGCCTGTGTGTGTTTCTGCATTTCTTCCACCACCCCCCCCCCTTCCCTCCCTCGTCTTTCCCCGGTTGTTGTTTTGTGTGTGTGTGTGTGTGTGTGTATGCGTGAGCGAGAAAAGAGTTTTTTTCTCCTTCCCGGGAAGCGCTTGGCACCGGGGCTCAGATCATGTGAAAAGCG
The DNA here is from genome assembly GCA_011076525.1 of Nettapus auritus. NCBI lineage: Eukaryota > Metazoa > Chordata > Aves > Anseriformes > Anatidae > Nettapus > Nettapus auritus. The sequence continues at coordinate 6,017,895 of CM021781.1, read as the reverse complement.
AGCGCGGGAGAGACAGGCAGACGGAGCAAAGGCGAACAAGCAGAGTCGTGATAGTTGCAAGGCTGTCGGGGGCTTCGGGAAGGAAAAAGGGAAGGGTTTGGTTTTTTTTTTTTTTTTGGGGGGGGGGGGGGAGAGGCGGCTGCGGTGCTAACGATTCAAAAATAAATATTTATACGGGGAGAGTTTTAAAACCCTGTTTTGCATCGTTCTGATAAATTATTCATCCGCTGGTTTCTCCCTGCCTGCCTCTCCTGTTGGGGAGCCAGGAAGGGGGCTGGTGGAGGGGGTTAGGGGGGGATGAAGGGGTCACAGATGAGCAGGACCCAGAAACAGGGCCACCCCATGCCCACGGGGGTGCTGGGGAGAGGGGCTGGGGGTTTGGGGAGTGGAGAAGGACCCAGACCCAGCTCGAGGTTGACGATACCAGATGGTGCGGGGTCAGGAGAGGTGGGAGCTCCACAGATCCCAACCCCTGCCCACAACCCTTTACCCCCACACATGTGCCAAAGCAGGGGAGGGGACAAGGGAGCCCTGCACCACCTGGGGCAGCTTCCAGGACTCGTCCTCACCATTTCTCTTCCACCTACGTGCTTCCACCCAACGCAGCCCCCTGCAAAGCTCATTGCAGGTTCCCAGTGAGGACCTTTGGCAGCATCTTCAAGGCTGCCCCAGCCTTGATCTTGACCCCTCTGGGCACAGCAAAATGTTTGTTTTGGTCCCTATTGCGTGTCCCAGTGGGCTCTGATTGCAGCTGCCATCATTCCCACTGGTGTACGAGGGCTGAAAAGAGCCACCGTGCACAAAGGAAAGGTTTTTTTGGAGGAGCGGCTTCGCCGGGGCTATTTCCAGGCTTGCTGCAGTCGCGTCTGCCAGAACTGCTGCAACAGAGACAAAAAGCACAGAGAGGGAAAGCAAAGAGCCCGGCTGAGCAAGACACAAAAAGCTCTGCGCCTAGCTGAAGGCTTCCAGCACACAGAAGGGGAGCTAAGGGGGCTGGAGAGGATGAAAAATGATCGTTTGGGTCACCCTGCTCCCCTCGGCTCCCCTCAGCCATCCCCGACAGCTGCCCCCATGACCTGCCCCTTGGGACGTCCAGGCAACCCCTTCAGTGCCTCAGCCGCGAGATGTCTGAGCACCAAACCTAAATCTCCCTCCTGCTGCAGTTTGAGGCCATAACTTCTTGTCCTACCCACGGGAGGACACGGGGAATCGTTTATTCCCACCCTGTTTGCAGCAGCCGCTGACATGTTTTTGAAGGCTGTTATCACATTTCACCTTCAGTCTCAGACCTTTTCATGAAAGATGGAGCGAGAACACAGGGCTGTGATGGGGAGGAAGGGCAGAATAACAACAAGAGTTTCTGGATCACACGTGGGAACCAGGAAACCCGGTGAAAAGGCAGGAAGCCAAGGCACGGGGCAGCACACAGCACTGAAAAGAAGCCTCGGTGCCCGCAGCCAAGTCGAGGGCACAGGGAGAGATGCTGGAGACAGATCAGCGGAGAGAAAAAGCAGTGAAACGAGGGTCGTGGTGACATGGTTGAGAGCCCTGAGACAAAATGGGCCCTGGGTTCCCATGCAAGGTGATATGGCAGTGCCAGGAATGGCTGCTGTGACCGATCCGAGCTCGCTGGCCTTGCTATCACCGCTATGTACGGCTGGCCGCGTGCCACTGCGGTCCCGGGTGCTGCGCAGCCAGGCTGGAATGGTTCAAGAGAGGAGCACGGAGATGGGAAGAGCAGGAACCCAGTGCTGCTATATGCTCATCACGCCTCTACACGTGTCAAAAGTACTTACGGGAAGGAGATAATCTAATTTGATAAGGGAGAGGGTAGAGGAGCAACACTGTGGGCACGGATATCAGGAGCAGGAAACAAAGGAGAGGCTGCGGCAGGCATCTGCTCCAGACCCCCAGGACTTGAGGAGAGAAAGAAAGAACAAAAAGATTCCTGAACCAACTATCAAAGAGCTCGCAAACACAGGATACTTGTACTCAGGGGGCACTTTAACCACCCAGACATCTGTTGGGCGACAAACACATCAAACCCCAGTCGGAACGGTTCCTTAGTTGTGCGGAGGACAATTTACAGATGAAGGAAATAGAAAGGCTCCATGAATCTACTCTCCGGTAAAAAAGAAGCTGTTAAAAAGGCTACCGTAATAGGGGAAGTTTGGAGCCTGTGATCACAAGCGACACGAATTCGCCGGAGCAAGGACCCAGCGGCACGAGATATTTATTGGCAGCAAACATCACAAAGGGTGGGAGCTGCTTAGGGCAGCTTGCTCCATCAGACACCATGGCTGGTGACAGGGGACAGAAAAAGCTTCCCAAATGCCACAGAAAGAAGCAGAAGAAGCAGCCGTTTGCATCGGAGACGGCCCTAAACTTTTGCTCAGAGCGAGGGGAGGTGAAGGGAGGAATGGGCTGCCCACAAGAGCTCCGCACTCCTGGGCACCGAGGCTTTCTCTGCCAGTTGCACAAACAGAACCAGCCTTGCACATCACCAGAGGAGCTGAGCACATCCAAACACCCAGCCCCTTCTTCAACATCCCCCCTTGATTCCTCTGACAGTGTGCCAAAAGCAGAGACGAGGGCTGTGCTTTGCAGAGCCCCAGCACCGGGCTGGGCACGGCCGGGCTGTTGTGCTGCTCTGGCTGCTGCCTGACCCCCCCGAGACGCGGGAGCACGTCCGTGTGGGCTGCTGGAAAGGGCTTTCACAACACCCGGAGCTGCAGAGACACAAAACACTCTTGCACAACTGGAGATGCAAAAGTAAACATCCCTGACAAGCCTGCGCCTCAGCCGAGGGGGTTTCCCAGGGCAAAAAGCCCATTTTTGGCTCAGGAAAGGAAAGGAAGGAGCCCCTCCGAGGTGGTTTTGGGGAGGAGGTTGGGAGAGGTGCTCCAGGCAGAGCCTAGGGGGGCACAAGCAGGAGGAGGCTGCCTGCAGCCCCCCCCTGGTGTTCCCTCCCTGCAGCCCCACGCCGTGCAGGGCGCCCAGCCACGATCAGCCAGTCTGTAAAACAAGGCTCTGGCTCCGTGTAACGGGGTTCAGAGCTAAAATAAACATGAAAATCCAACCCTTGGATGTTTAAAGGACCTAAATTTCATCGAAAGGGGTGGGAGGCAGCACAAACCTCCATCTCTCTTCCAGAATGATCGAGGTGAGGAAGGGACACCTCGTCCCCTGCTTCCTACACCAGGAGCCAGGACCTTGGTTCAGTGAAGGACTTGTTAGTGTCAGGTCAGAAGTTGGACTAGGTGATCCTGGAAGTCTCTTCCAACCTAGATGTGATTCCATGACCTCTTCAGCCTTCTTGGTTACCTCCAAGCAGGTGCAAAGCCCAGAGATCTGCAGCTTCAACCAACAGGACTTTAGAAGGCAATCTCATCACCTGGGCACGGGAAAACCTACCCTACTTTTGGCCACCAAAAGTGGTTCCCACATTTTGATGATACCTGGTGTACAGTTTCCCATTTTACTTATACAAACATGTATCAGAGTCCAAGTTTCATGGGTGCTGGCTTTGAAGTGCTCTGGAAAAATACAGCCATTAAAAAGGGAAGGAAAAGCAAGCAACAGCAACCATATACCACCCTTTGCTGGGAACACCGCTGGACACCTCACCCTTTCTTTACCAAACGGGTGACAAAATTGCTTTTCAGGACCGAAGCCCCAACTTCAGTTACAACACTTGTCTATTTATCAGGAGAAAAACAGAATATTTCCACTATCACAAGATTTTTGCCAGTGCCTGGATTTTTCCCTAACCTCCAGCTAAAATCCTCTGAGCCGACGCTCTGAAAACGGACCGGCATACAAAATCTACGCTCCGACTCTCCAACTTGGAGGCCTCCCCCCCTCCCTTTTCTCCCAATAAACAATTTTGCATATATTTAAACCTCCCTCTTCTGCTTTCCCAACTCCTCCTGCCTCGCCCCCCCAGCCAAGAAATTACAAAAATCCGTCATTTCTCTCTTTTCCCTTGCACCTCCATCTATCAGCGTTTCAAAGGCAGTCTCCTCGAATGCCGAGCGGAGCAGGAGATGGGCAGCGGTAATGGGAATGTGCTCCTGACTGTGCAAACCCACACAGAGAGTGAGGACAGGAGAGACTGCATTTGCATACATATTAAACGAGAGCAGTAAAAAATGCAGACGTGCAAACCATTTGGACATGGCTCGCCTCGGCGATGTGCCCTGCAAGGGAATCAATCTTCTGCATTCTTAAAGGGAAAAACCTGTTACGGAGCAAAAAGCAAAGCCAGAAAAGCAGCCGCTCGCGAACACGGTCAAGGTTTGAAGACAATCTGACCTTCTGCCTTCGCTGGTAAAGGCTGCCACGTAGGAGGGCAAGACCCCAGTGGGAGATTCCACCTCCAGCTTCTGTCCCTGGAGGGCGAGCTCCAGGGACCCCCTTCCCGAGCCAACCCCGTGGCTATTTGCTTGAGCTAGAGCCCAGTGCTCCAGGCACAGAGACCTCCCTGAAATGGCCTGAGCAGGGCTCCACAGAGGAAATAGGCGACACCTGGGTGTGCTGAAGAAGCCCAACCTCTGTATTCCAGCTCAGCATCTGAAACCCAGAGAAGTGGGCATGAGGAGTCGCGTCCTGCTTTGGCCCTGGGCGCAATCCCAGTTGCAGACAGCTCCAAAAATCAAGGTTCTGAGCCTGGAGAGTGCAGCTCCCAGGAATGGCTTTGGACCAAAGCTTTTGGGAGTTTCTGCTGGCCTCATGGCACTTTGCATCTGCCCTGCCACGGCACTGCACGTGCAGGTCTGTATTTTCATGAGCATCTATCATGCACGGGATCTCCTGTGCCCCAGGACCCACCCCAAACACACCTCCCTCCATCCCACTGTCCTGCTTAAGGACGTACCCGAGATGGGATGTTACACCCAAGACAAGCACAGTGAGGTTACGGAGCAGATCATCCCCAGGTGCCTGCAAGGGTACGGATCTAACGAGGCAAATCACACAGGCAGACCGACTGATTTCAAAGTCTGCAGGTTCAGATGCATAGAAAGTGCAAAATCAGTAACTTTGTGTTGCCACTCAAGGAGCCACAAAGATAAAAGCAATATTCTGGGAGTGAAGGTGCCATGAATATTTCTCATCTGCACTTATAAGGGATATTTGGGACCAACAGCCTGATTCTGCGTTAGCCTTGTTCAAATGAGATAATTTACATTCCCTGCCGGCTGCAAACAGGCTGTCAACATATTTACTTGTGTCAGCTTTCACTTCCCAACCATGGCGCTGAAAAAACGCACGTGGGGAGCGGAGGTGAGCTCCGGGACCCGCAGGAACGGCGAGGACGGGGCCTGCTGCGGGCACCCTGACGGGCTCCGAGCCAGCCAAGCACAAAGGTCCCGCGGGGAAGGACACGGGGGGGCACCAGCAGCTGCCGTTCTGTGTCACGTCCCCCCGGCTCCGTCCTCCCTCTGTGACACCGGGAGCTTGCCAGGCTCGGCTGTCCATCCCCGAAGGTCCCGGGGCTGCAGACGGACGGCAGGACGCAGCTCCGTGTCCCCATCACTGCAGGCACCACCTCCTGCTGACCAAGCCTCACCCCAGCAGGGCTTGGCCCGTCTGTTCCTGTGGGAAACGCTGGCTTGGAGCCTCCCTCCTCCTCCCCTAGCAGTTACCCCCTGCTAGGGCCAGATTTAATCTCACCGCCTGCCGGGAGGCGGCTGACTCAGCCCCGCCTGCCCTTGCACCTACAGACCCGAAAGGGGAATGGGAATTTTCAGCGAACCTTCCCCACCAGCAACATCAAGGTGCCCCAAGCCATGGTTATCAAGGCTGTGTTTAATTGCCCCTCTACCAACCTCCCAACAAGCCCCCGGCCGGAGAAGAGAACGGAACACGCTTCCCAGTGTGGATTCTCTGGTGGCTCGTAAGGGTTGGGTTCGCACGCAGTTACCGAGCGCTCGAGTCTCTCCTCTTTAGCCACCCACCCATTTTCACAAGACTTGCGGGAGCCGTGCAAGAGCTCTACCCTTCAGCCAAACGTAATTGAAACTCGTCGCTGGGTAGAAAACAGGGGGAGGCGGGAACAAACGGAGAGAGCGAGAGAGAGAGAAAGAAAGAGGCACGTACACGCACATGCACAGACCGGATTGTGGAGGCCCTATTCCCTTCAAAAAATAGGGAAAGGAAAAAAAAAAAAAAAAAAAAAAAAGAAAAGGAAAAAGAAAAATAAAACCCAAAGTAAGGCTACAGTGGCAATGGGCACCAGCTGAGCTGTTTGCTTGTGCCGCATAATCCCAGCCCTCCAGGTCAGCTGCTGGGGATTTGCCGGCAGAAATGCTCCGGGCAGAGTCGGTGCCACCATTCGAGCAACACCCCACAGAAGAGCGGCCCTGTTCCCAACAGCAAGCAGCAATACGTAGATGTTTTATGCTGCTAATTATAGTCCGATTAAATTTTTGCAATCACATTGTCCCCCATGAAAGGGCAGTGGCGAGGATCTCAAAGGGGAACAGGGGGATTTCCACCCAGAAAGAGGGCCCTGCGTCGCTAGAGATATGAAGGCAGAAGAAAGTGGTGTTCAAGAAAGCAACAGGAAAACAACCTATTGAGTAGCATCATTAGACAAGTATAAATATATTAGTGACTGTGTTGATATTAGACTCATATCAAAGTAGCTAAATTTGAAAGTTTCCCGTGCTGAGAAATTAAAAACAACAACAACAAAAACAAATATATTAAAAAAAAAAAAAAAAAAAAAAAAAAAAAAAAAAAAAGCACAACACAACCATCAAGTCTATTGCCACAGGCATCTGAAATGCCTCTTTTGGTTGAATAAATTTCTTTTTTTTAGCTTATCTGTAGTTAATAAGAAAGTTATGGTGTAGCCACTATCCCAAACCAAGCCCCCTTTTTATGCCTTTACTGACTGATCTCCCCTTGCGCCCTTTTTGACTGATCTTATTTTGGCATCAGCCTGACAGCCTAGAGCAATCGAGGGCCAGGGACTTTATTTATCACTTTGGGGTAGATTAAAAGACAGTAGGGAAAAAAAAAAAGGGGGGGGGGGGGGAATTCTTTTGTGTCCCCCTTGAGGCAACCTCACACGTCCACCCCATGCTGGCGGCTGCCTGCAGGAGGGCCAGGAGTGCGCGCGAGGCGTCCCAGCACAAGTCAGCGATGTCAAACTCACCCCACGAGTGGCCCCAAACGACATTTTTAGAGAGGCTGTGTTATCTGAGCCTATGAAATTAGTGCCACGTAACCGCCTCGCTCCCCAAGATGGTTCCTGCCAGCGTCGATGGCGGCGCTGCGCGAGGATCAAAGGTGAAGCACGGCCCTCGAGCTGCAGCAAACCAAACAAAAAGCTCTAGAGTGAAAAATTATGCCTGCCGCTTGCCTAAATTAGGCAACCCACGCTCACAGTTCTTCAGGAATATCCAAGAGTCGTTTGTCTGAGAATTTAAGCCGTAAAAGCATCGCCCTTCTGCCGAAGAGTTAACAGCCCTGGGAGTAAATCAGCAGGCTCGCTCTTGCTGGGGGCCTTCTCCCAGTGACACCACATTCCCACTTGGAGACAAGTTTCTTTGTTTGCTTTTCCCCAGTTATATAAGGGATATAAATTTTTTGGTGCAGAGAGAACTCCAGGCAGCCTGCATCCCCCCTCCGAGGCATCTTGCTACGTTTCAGCTCGAGTTCTGCTGCCGTGGCTGCAATTTTCCAGCTCTTGCCTGCGTCTGCACTAACCCCTCTCCTGTGCCCCTGGAAGCAAGGAGCCCACACAAAACATGCTGTTCAATCCCTCGGGGGCAGCCAAAGCCCTTTGCCACCCCCCTGTCCCCAACTCGTGGCAGAGAGGTGAGCATGGACAAACCACAAAACCTTGGGCCAGCACCAGGACGTGTCCAGAGATGCTCCCCTGCTCATGAGCATTTTGGGCGAGCGAAGCAGGGGAGCTCAGGGAAATGCTGCTTGGTAGCTTGACCCTGTTCCAGCTCTCCTCCAACCACTGTTTTTGCTCTCCCAGCAGGTCCCAGCTCCCCATCCCCATGGTTCAGTGCCGGAGGGAAGAGCAGGGGAGGGGAGGCCGTGCTGGGAAGGTCTCGCAGCGCTCCGGCGAGGGCTGGGTGCTCGCGGCCGGCCGGCGCCGCATTGCATGCATACCAGCAAACCTCAGCAGCCCCGGAAGGGGAACGCAGCAGCAGCCGGCGGCTGCTCCCAGGCTGGGCAGAGAGGAAGCCTTAACCCCTTCCCCACTACCAGCAAGAGGCTCCTGGAGAGCTGGGAGGCAGTGGGAGAGAGGAATCCACCCAAAGGGCAAGCATCAATGCACAGCATCCCTCCCTCCCTAAAAAAAATAATCCATGCGCTACCCTCAAACATCCCTGGGAACGCAGCTCTGCTCTTCCCCTTCCCATGGCCCCGAAGGGGGAGGCAGGGGACAATCTGGACAAAAGCCATACGTGCTCCCAGCACAGCCCCAAGCACCACAAAGTCCTCCCCAGTGCCCGAGCACCCCTCTGCTCAGAGCCAACAACTGGGAAACTCACACCCTGCACGCTGGTCCCCATGGGTGACCCAAGGGACGGCCACAGGTTGACAAGGGCACCTCCATCCCCAGCACCTAAAATCATGGCTAGCCGGGAGGGTTTCTCATCAGTGTTGGTGGAGGAAAAATCCCCTGAGATGTGGCTTTGGTCAGTCGTGGTGAATCCCACTGGGACTTTAAGGCAGGGCTGTACACAGGGGTGATTGCACCAGGTGAGAGCCTGTCCCCATCCTTAGGTGCCCAGGAAAATCCCACCCATCCCGGGTTTCTCTGGACCTCCGCCCCTGAAGGCGCTTGGCTCTGCTCTCCTGCACAAGGTGCAGCCACTGCCTGTGTCCTGGAGAGCCAGAGCAGGAGGAGGTGGCACGTCACCGGGGGCAGGCAGCAGCACACCTCTCCCTGAAAAAGCAGCAGCCGGGTGGTGCCCAAACTCATGCGAATGAACCCCAAATGCCCTGAGTAGGGCTGGGCCACCCCGTTTGGAAACCAGCTTGGTCTGAGCCATTTCCAACCACACTTGCATGAGCAAAAAAATAATAATAATAATAAAATTTATGGATCCAACAAGAAAACAAAGACTTTTCCCATTTTCTTTCTCCTTAAGTAGGGAAAACAAATAAGACTGAGGAAAAGAAATAAGAAAATGGGCAAAGCCCTTCCTAGCACATGTAAAATTGCTGAACCCCAGGGCTGAGCCCCTGGCTCCAGCAGGCAGAAGGAGCAGCAGCCGCTCTGGGGGCAGCGGGTCCAAGCCAGCCCCGTGGCTGCCCTCAGTCCTGCGCCGATATTCAGCCCTGCTCGGTTCTCGCCAGCACCAGGAGGATCAGATCAGGCCCAACAGGATTAACCACATAACAGCGCCAGCGGAAAGCAGATTTGCCATTTAACAAGAAAGACACGCACACGCCCCAAAGCCCGTGTTAAAGGAACTGCCTCGGTGCGAAAGTGGTCTCCAAATTTAGGTTTTCTAAAATTAAGTCTTCATATTTTTATACAGATAGAATTAGACCCTCCAAACAAATTAATAATCAAAGGCCCACAGAAATGTTTCCATGAACTCTTTTTTTAATTCCGAAGGAAACCATTTGTTTAAAAGAAGCAAGTGTTCCCCTGCAGAGTCGGCACTCCAGTAATTGCAGCATGATGATAGAAAATGGGGCTGGATAGTAAAAATAACTTAAAACTATTCTAAACAACCATGAAGCTGAGTAATCTGTTTCAAAGTCCAAGAGGAGATATCCCAGTGACAGGGCGCGCAGAAAATGCTAAGGTGCATAGTTAGAAGGGGAGGGGAGAAACAAAAACAAACAGTAAAAATAGTACAAATTCCTTCGGATACTATTTGGGACAAAAGATGAAAGCTGGGATTTTCATCTGCTTCCCAATATCCCTTCTGCCCTGCAGCTCAGGGGCTTCACGAGGGCTTCACCGCATCAGGACCCACAAATGCAGCGGTCCCGCCGGCGCGGAACAAATACTGAACACCAGAGCACGGCCTTCCTCCAAAGAAATCAAAGAAAAAAATCAAATAAAAAAATCAAGGCACAATCTCCCCAGATGGTATCAGCCAGTACAACCCCATGGAGAACAGGGGAAGGAAAGGCCAAGCCCCAATTTCTCAGGCTGTTGTGCTTCGTCCTGCCCCGTATGCGCTGCTGTCACGCTACAAAATGTGTTGGTGGCAAGGTGCCACCAGCATAAATACATTCATATCTGCACAAAGAATCTGTCCCCAAGTCAGGATCTTCATTAGAAATGAGTGGGTAAGCATTTCCCCTCATTCTTTTGGTTCCTTTCCACCAAAACAAAACGTGTTGCTGCGTCAAGGTTGCAAGGACACCCAGCATGAGAGCGGATCGAAGGCTCGGCACTTGGACCAAGCCAGCTAGGTTCACGTTGTGCTCCCAGCTCTCCCAGGCTGGTCAAGGAGGGGATTTAAAGTTGTGGCAGTGAGAATAATCAGCAGGTGTTATATTGACACCTCGAGAGCAGCCCAGAGTGGCTGCAGCATGGCCATGGGGAGAGCACGGCACAGAAACGGGCATCCCACGCAGGTGCCCAGCAGTCACAGGGAGCACGTGCCAAAGCCACAAGGAATAAAACCACCCTTGATATCCAATATGGGGATGCAGGGCTGGCACCTTTCTCAGGAGGCTTCTCAGTGGACGTTGGTGGAGATGGGAGATCACCAAGAGAATGTATCGGCATGCTGCCCGTGTGCGCTCCCTCGCCACCTCCCTGCCAAGCAGACCTGGCCAGTCATTTATGGCCCGCCAAGCCTAATTCATAGCTAGTTCAGGTAGATCTAGCATGTATTGCCCATGCCAAGCTGACAGCATGGCACTTGAAAGGCAACTGGAACGTGCCTCGAACCAGCACGTGATGAATGGAAGTGTTTTAGGAGCTGTCTCCAAATCAGCTCAGCCCCACAGGGTCCCCAAGCCCTGGGGCACTCCCCTGTGGCCAGGCTCCAGGGACAATTACCCTGAATTTTCCCAAGCAGGTGACAGAAGTGGGAACCCTAGAAGGAGGTGCCAAAGTGACAGCAACACCTGTGGGAACAAGGGGCAATGACAATTCTCTCCATGGGCGTGCTCGACAAAGGCACATTGGAAATCTAGGGGCCATTCCTCCTGCAGGCACCTCTCTCCCCAAAAAACCCCTGCAGCCTTCCCTCCCCTCTTCTTCAATACCTGACCACCTTAAATTCTGCCTCATGCTGCTGCAGCAAGGGACGGGCTCTTGCTTTCAGATTGCTGATGAGGAACCAACATCCAAAAAACGAGCATGGATCCAAGGCAGACAGAGTTTGCAGGGAGAGGCCGTTGCTTTTATCAGGCCAGCCGACAGAGCCGGAAAAACAACAGGCTGAATTTGGGGCACAACTGGCTTTCTTCAAGGTCTTTCTTGCAGTTCAGACAGGGTGTTCCAGTTTTTTTTATTTTTTTATTTTTTTTTCTTCTCTAGGCTGCACCCTGGGTTAAAAACACCACTGGCTGAAGAGCTGGAAAAAAAAAAAAAAAAAAAACTGAGGAGTTCAAACAGGCAGGCAGCTGAGAGGGGGATTTCCAAAAAGGTGGGGAAGAAACCATCAAAGCAAGATTTCCAAAGAGCTCGTGCGTGGGGAGCTCTTTGGGCAGGGAAAGTTTTCCAAGATCTGACTCCAGCACAACTTCAAGACGTCGACGCGCGGAGCTGCCGCGGTCCCCTCTCTTCCGACAGAGGTGCAGGCAGGCAGCTGGGGCCAGGAACAAAGCACGAGGGAAGATCTGAACCTCATGTCCTTGTCACACAACACTCTCATCGGAAAGGAGCCATGAAGCAGAACTATTTTAACTCTCCTTTTCAGCAGAGAGAGGCATGAAAGGGAGGCGGTGTGCAGAGAGCCAAGCCTCACACCTTCATCACCATGATTTGATCCTACACCAACCAGCAGCCAGGCAGAAAGGCTTTGGGATTTATCCCAGGTCACTGCTGGAGCATGGAAACATCTTCCACGTCAGACGTTACTACATCAGGGGTCAGGCACCCACTGGGTTTGATGCCTGGTGGAAGGAAGAAGGTCCCTTCATCTGCCAGAAGAGGAGGGGTTGTTCCCTAATGGCAATCACCGGGTAGATTCACCCAGCCTCACCCAGAAGATTGCTCACTCTCACGCCTGATGTACGTCTCAGGCTGTCATTAAATTCCCAGGTCTCACTATTTCCCATGTTCTAACCACCCTGAGAAGTGAGGAAGCACTCACCCATTTTTCAGAGACAGGTCACTGCAGGCAGACAGAGACGCCCCCGCGTCCCTCTGCTTCCTCAGAGCACCAGGGCTGGCAAGCCCATGGTGTTCAAGCACCTGAACATTGCACTGAGGGGTAAAGAACCAACCCTAAAATCCCAGAACCCTGGAGCCCTGCCTGCTGCCCCCCTCACAATATCCTGGACAGCTGAGATTGCTCCCCTAGGCTTCATCCCCTGCTCTGAGTTGTCTCAGAGGAGCAGCTCATGCTGCTTACAGAACCAAATCCTGCCTTTGCTGCTGTTGGCATTTCCTCCATCCGTCGCTTTGAAGATTTGGGCCAGAGCCTTCCGGAGCTGATGGGGAGCCAGTGGAGCAGCTTGAGCTCCCGGTGGCCTGGCCCTTTGGGGAGCTGGGTGGTCGTGCCCTGCACCAGCTGGTCCCACCACCGCAATGCTTCGGCTACAAGGCGCAGAAATATGGCCAGCTTGAGCCAACAGGATTGATACAGCAGGAAAACCAACCCCAGGTTGGAGAAGGCAGCCTTTCTGGAAATGGCTATTGTCTTGTCTTCACAGCTAGCGCAGAGACAAGTGAGACAGGGATGCTCCAACCCTCCCTTCCCAGACCAAGGCTGCACAATGACAGCAGCAGGCAGGGTGTCACCGCTGGCTTCTCCAGCCTGTCCTCAGCAAGACCCAGCTGCTCATACCCGTGTCCCACGGCAGCAGCACCTCCAGCGGTGGTGCCAGCTGGGAACAAGCAGCACCCCGCATCTCCCCCTCCTTGCGCCCCATCCCCAGGCTGCCCAACTGGGGGACGATGGGCAGCAGCAAGAGCAAGGTGTCCTGGGGGTAAGGAGGTGGGAAGAAGGTTGGGAGCGTGAATAGCCCTGATGGGAGCCCAGAGTGGGAACGCGCAGGCACGTTTTGAGTTTCTATCTGGGTTTTTCACCAGACCAGTTCCACGCCCACAGTCTCAGGCTCTGCGCATCCACAAACACGCGCACAAAGGGACCATCTCCACTCCGATCAGTACAGTTTCAGTACGGATTACTGCCTGCAGAATCCTGCACACAGAGCTCAGACAAAAGCTCCATCCCCCTGACCACGTCCCCTCTCTGGCTCTCCCAGCTTGGAGCCGTGGATCGTCACAGCCGGATTGCACCCGCACCCAGCCCTGCACCCTTTGCCCAAATTCCCCCAGCCCCTTTGCAGGCTGTAAACTTAAAGGACACTACGGGAGGAGGCACACCGACCACGAGAAGCTACAGCTCCTCTCCCCACTCAGGCTGAATCCCCAAACGAGGGAGGAGATCCACGCATGACAAACTTGCTTCCAAAGCATCTCCCTGCACCAGGGCACAGGGGCAGCGAGGCGCTCGGTGCCACCAAGTGACATGCATCGAGGGAACATGTAGCACAGCCACAGCCACTCTATTAATTTAAGTTAATTTCCTGCAGTTCTGTCTTAGTTTTCCAGCAGATTCAGGACTTAAAGGTTAAAGCGTAACCTTGTCTCAGTAGCTTGCTATTCGCTCCATGCAAATGTCTACCTACAGCCTGGTAATTACATGCATTTCCAAAGAGCCAATCCGCCGTCAGCCTGACAGATACTGATCTTCCCGTTTTATTTTTAGCTCTGTGCTTCCCCCTCTAGATGCAAAAAAAAATTCTGTTTGTTCCATCTTTGCTGCAGCCTCTTTTTTCCCCGGCTCACCAGCGAGCTCCTGCCTCCGCCGGGCTGGAACCAGCAGCGGCGTGGGGCGGTGGGGGGCACCCGATGGGACACCTCCACGGGTCCCCACGCAGGGTGAAAGCGGGTGGTGGTCGGCTCCTTTTGGGCCACCGAGGGAATTTGTCTCCTCTGGCAGAGGGGAGCTTTTAAATGGGAAACTTGAGTGAGGCAGAAGCTGCAGCCCCCTTGGTGCGCGCACGTGCCTGCGCCATGCAGGAGAGCTGGGCGCTTTCTCTTTGGGACACCACCAGCACACACACACACACATCCAGCCAGGTCCCAGCAGAGAGAAAAAGGGCCAAATCTGGCCAAATCCAGCCACATGCTCCTGGCTCTGCAAGCCCAGGATCTGTTTGCCACGTGGGGCCACCCAGACAGGAGGCGATTCTGGGAGCGGGGGCAGCAGAGGCAGGTCAGGCACATGTAGGCAAGGCTCAGTTGACACTTCCAGCCTCTAAAATGGGCACACGTGAGATTAAATGTGTGCAGTGCTGCTGAAGCCAACATGCTGCCCACCTTCATGAGCTGCCCTGGTGGCTGTGGGGAATAGGCGAGGAGCGCAAGCTGCTAGAAATATGAATCCTGCAGGAGTTCGGCCCAATCTGGCCGCCCACTGCCAAAGAGAAGCCCAAAAATGTCTGTAAATCATGAGACTTGGAAGAAACGGGGTCAGGTTCTTCTTATTTGCCTTCCCTTCTGGAAAGTCTTGGAGTGGGGATGGGTTGGGCTTTGAGGGGTGAGGTCTGCACGCCTCCCTCTCTCTCCCAAATGCATATTTTACATTTAAACCAGAACAGACTCACACAAACTTTAGTCACACAATGGAGAAAAAAAGACACCGAGCCTCACAAGCAGCATGGTAGGAAGTGTAGGCTGTCAGCACTGTGGCACAAAGGCCAAACTCACCATGGGCAATGCTGGCACATGGGGTACAGCTCTGGGATGTTAGGGGGTTAAGGGGCACAGAAAGAAAACCTGGATTCAGGGAAGCCATGCATAAAAATGTATGACATAAACAGCTGAAGAGGAAGGAAAAAAGGAGCAGGGATGGGGTGAAGCAGAAGAAAGGTCTAGGAGAGGTGACTAACCCCTACCAGACTCCATTAAGAGCTGACAGAGCTGGGGCTGATGCCTCTCTCCAACACAACCAACACCTCCCCAGTGCTCAGCCCTGCACTTGCGGCAGCCCCCGCCATGCAGGAAGTCGTAATTACGTCTTGTTCCTGCAAGGAAAGGATTGTCTCTCTTGTTACGCCTGCAAGGATCCTCCTGGTCACAACAGCACAAAAATCCAGGAGTTATCCCCGCACAGTGTTACATTTCCAGGGCAGTCTCCTCTGAGATCCTGCTCAAATAAAGCATGCGACACTGGAAGATGCCTGTCCGGTGCCTTCAAACATTTCCAACAGGTGGCTTTAGGCAGCTGGTGGGAACAATGCCTTTACAGAGCTCCACGGCCCCAATTTTCCCCTCCCACACCCACATCCTAAAGGCCAGTCTGACCCACCATAGTGGAGCAGGAGCCACCCCGCAGCTGCTTGAGACCTCAGGAAGGCAGAGCGGAGCGCACAGAGCAGAACCCACCCATCCCCATGGCAGAAGAGCCGAGGAACAGAAATTCAGCTATTTACTTAACAGCCCACGAGCTCAGAATCGAGCTCAGATCCCAAATCCCCATCCTTCTGCGGAGAAATAGATAAATGAATAAGCTTCATGTTGAGGAGGGGTTAGGGAACACCGGGGAACTCTGCCACCCACAGCACCTCTCCGAGCCCCACGCGGACACGCGCTGTGGCTGAGCTCCACACAAACCAATTCCTCCGATGCCAACGAGTTCAGCCAAAGGAATTCAGGGCAAACAACGAGAAAAGGTTGGTGCAAAGCTACCCCCTTCACCACGCTCCTGCAAAACATCTTTAAATCTGAGAGCTTTGCATAATCGTGTTTTAAACAATTCAAACCTGGCACTGCCAGCGTTTCGTTTGCGAGTCGCTTTCTTGCTGCTGGCTCATTTGTTTTTTTAACCGCTATTCAGCCTCCATCCTCCTTTGTGCAATTCAATCACGTCGCTCCCACCTTAGCTTGAAATTTTAAAGGCTGGGCACCCCCAAGCCTCTTCCCTTGCATTTGTACCCTTATTTTAAAGAGAACAGGGACAGCCTCTGCCACTCGCCGCCTAACCAAGAAGGGCTCTTGTTGTTCACCAAGTCCTGGACAGCCCCTGCAAAACAGCCAGCAGAGTCCGGAGCCTTAACTCTTTGAACCTCTCATCCCACACTCACCCCTCAGGCTCTGTGTCATCACGGTGCCTTTCCCCAAATCCCTTCCCAGTGGGTTTCCACCTAAATGTCATTGCAGCGCCCAGGCTTGGGCACTGGGAAACAGCGCTGTGAGTGCAAGCAGGAGAGGAGGAAGGAGGGTAGCGTCTCCAGGGCTGTCTGACACGTGGCCTCAGCATCTGTTGCCCCAAAAATATCAAAAGGCAGATCTTGCTTTTACACAAGATGTGCACGACGGAGGGTTTGAGCTTCTCTGCGACCATAGCTGGCTTCAGAGCTGGATCCCCACAAGTGCCATTCTGACCAGTGCTTATGCTGTGCTCTCCAGTCACGTGCTGCCGTTCATCCCACGTCTTCTGGCTCCTCAGATGATCTGCAAGAAGCTTTCCTTCTGGATCTCTCTTGCCGTTATACCCACCTGCCATTTACCAAGTCACATAGCTATTTCTGCCCTCTCACAGCTAACCTGCCCAGGTTTTCTCTCTCTGCCTTTCATCCCCGGTATTTTCAGCTCCTGTCTGCATCTAACGAACACATTCCCCAGCATTTGGCAGAGGGCTGGGAATGCTGACGTGGACTGCACTGAGCAAAGCCCCAGGCTGGAGGATGGCGTGCTGAATGACCCCAGGCACGCACAAGGTGCTCCCTGTCCCTCTGCCTCCTCCTGCTCTCCTGCACCTTTCACCTCCAGCACCTCACTCAACATTTTCACGGTGAAATCACAGCGAGATGTCCAGAGGCACTGGGAAAAACTTGCTGTGGGGTGTTACATCCATTGAGTTCCCTTGGGCTGCCAAGACCCACAAAAAAGCCTTCATGCTTGCCATGATGTGCTCTTCCAGCAGCCCTGGAGCACTGTTTGGGGCACCATGGAAGTGAATGTTTAACTTCAGGTGCATTGCCAGGAGCCATTGAAGCAACACATCTCCTCTCTGCCTGCTCTGCTCCTTCACAAGAGACTCACAACAACAGGGCATGTGGAAATCACCCAGACCAACCCATTTTTCTCCCTCCATCTCCCCTTGCCCCATGCTTTCCTCTCTCTGCCACAACCCAGGCAAGATGCACGTGGCAGCCCCGCACCAGGGACATCCCCACCTGCCACCACGGCTTCCCAGTGCCATGTCCGGGGAGCCCAAGGGAATTTCCCCCCCTGACTTCCCCAGCCCTGGCTTCATTCCACCGTTCTTCTCGGCCTGCCTGTTGCCTCGTGGGCTGCTTTTCCATTTTGGAGCCCCTGATTGTATCTGACAAGGTCTCCTAATTGTCTCCACTGATTTTACCAGAGACTGATTTTAAAAGCAGCTCGGTAACTTCGTCAGTTCGGTATCGTTGCTTGAATTCAGCTCCCTCATTTATTAATGGGTCTACTTCTGCTCTTTCTCCCCTGATATGTTTGCAAAATCCCTTTTTATTTCTCTTAACCCCTTTGGCTAACATTAACAAGAAAAAACTCAGTAATATTTGATATTATATGTGTATAAATAAAAGCAGGAAAAGATCTTATTCACTCCTGTTATAGCAGCTAAAGCGGGCTTAGGGCTCTGGAATAGCAGTTTTACTGCATACGTTAAATATCTCCATTACTTTATTAATGTGCAGAACGTTGGAATTTTATTGGATAGTTTGGTTATTTACCTTATAAAGCAACACGGGCATCACAAACCACAAAAAGAGGGTATTAGTACCTCCTCCTTAAGTCTTCCTCTCTGCAAACCAAGTAAAGGCAAGGCTACGCAATCCAAACCCCACGTGCTATAAATGACCTTTCTCTTCCAGGAGATGGGGAGGAAGGAAAAAAGGGGAGAACAACAGTTATCCTGGCAGCAACACCACTGCAAATTTTTGCTCATGAGGAATTTGTATGGGCAGTTTGCAACGAGCTACCCGAGCCTGGTTGCATGGCCATGACAACCGCCGCCAAGTACGAAGCGCCTCTCATCTGCCAGAAGGAATTCCTGAGGTACCAGCTTCGACAGCCTGCACCAGCACTGGCACGAGAGACTGAAACAAAAACAACCCAAAACCCAACACAAAAGCAGTTTCCAAGAAAGAATTTTCTATCTTATAATATCTTTGTTTACTTCCCATCTATGGTTCAAGTGATGCGCTAAATGTCAGTAACACTGGAGCAGTTGGACCCACGTAGCACAGTGACCAGAAAACACTTCCAAAAGTCCTAGAAAGACTTTTAAAAGGACTAAAATAAACAGGATAAGTCACGTCAGCCCTGATGAAAGAGGCCAGCCTCCTAACTGCAGGCTGGACTCTTATTTATCGTCCTTTAAATCGCTGCCTCCAAGACTCCCCAACCTCGGCACCCGCAGACGTGCTGCGGCTCCCTGCAGACTGAAGTTGACCAGTGGAACTCAGGAGATCATTGGAAAGAGCTGCTGGAGGCTCCCATCCAAGCTCTCAGCTTTGCAGCTCCCTTTGGAGAAGCCAAAAATAGGCACAAGGTTCTCAGCATCTCTCAGTTTCCCCCAGTCCAACCAGCACTGGTCCCCAGGGAGGCAAAGGGACAGGAGCGTGGCTGGCACGAGGTGGCACAAACCCCCGGGGGCTGCGGTGCAGCAGGAGGATGAGCAGGGGGAGGAAGGATGCTCGGACCCCACCTCTGCCAGGCACACCACGGGTGGGTAGAAAAGGAACCGGGAGGCACAGCTACAGGATGAAACCCCCAGGTCACCCCCAGCATGGGGGAGGTGACAGGGGACAAATGTCATCCCTGCCTTCACCCTTGCAAACACTTCCCACTCTCTTTTTTGGGGGGTGCAGAAACTGCAAGAGCCCGGATCCCCTTCCCCATCGTCCTCAGCCACACTCCTTTTTTAAAAAAAGAAAAAAAAGCATAAAACTTCCCCCGCCACCCACCTATTTTTAAACCCGGCCAAGGCCAAGCAGGGGCCAGGATCCTCTTTTTCCCCTGGGGCTGTAGCTGCAGGCGAGGTGGGGAGGCAGGAGCACCTGTGGCCAGCACCCCGCAGCCTCGCGCGGGGCTCCAGCGGAGCAGAGCGAGGGCGGGAGAGCGGGCTCCCCTTGCAAAGTCTGTCCTGTGCTGTCTAATAACACAAGGTGTCATTGTATACCCAAATCAGTGCCTGGAGCTTTATTTATAACAACTGAAACACAAAACCCAGCAGGCCAGAGACAGCGAAGGGAGAGAGAGAGAGCAGAGAGCTGCCCGGGGAGCAGCTGGGCGAAATCTCCCCATTTTGCAGGATTCGCCCCGAGGTTTTAAAGCCGGGTCGGGGCTGGGGAGGCTGTGGGGGGGCACGGGAGGAGGAGAGAGAGATGAAAGGGAGGGAAGAGCACGCTCGCAGAGCATCAGTGCCTCCCCAGCCGTGGCAGGGTGACGGTGCTGTCACCACGACACAGAGCCGTGGGGGTGCCTCACTCGCAGCCCCCCACCAGCCAGCAAAGAGAGGGGGGGAACAAGCTCCAGCTCCCCTGGGACTCTGGGACTTTTACAGCTACGCTTCTTTAAAGGCCTTCTGGGGGCTTTTCAGCCATCCTCTCATGCCAGGAAGAGCTTTGCAGCTCAGCAGCCGGCTCCAGCACACTCCTTCTCGCACTGGAATAGGCTCCGCACCCGCTGCCTCTGCGACCTTGGCAGGAGCCACCCGAAAGGGACTCGCCCAGCCCAGCAGGCAGCAGCCCCGGCACGCTGCCTCGGGCACACCTCCGACCAGACCCGACTCCTGCGAGTGGCTCAGTGCCCTGAACTCTTGCTGAACTCAGCAGAGGCGTCTCGGCACCCAAAGGTCCCAACCCTGCACTTACAGCACCAGGAGATGCGCTCTCCTCGGGTGGGTCCAGATGTTATCGGCACCGCCGCCACCGCCACCCCCGGCGGCTCCTTCAGCTGCTCCCTTGCGCCCGAGGCTCCTGCTGCTGGTGGAACATCCCCTCGTGCTCTCCTCTGTGGCTCCTGGGCAAAGCCTGGCAGCTTTCCCTACAGCCCCTTTCCCCAAGGAGCTGAAAGGAGGCTGCTGCCAGCCCTTGTGCCGAAGTAGCTGAGGTGGGAGCACTCGTGTCCCATTCTTCTGAGCCAGGGTTGGAGGCGGGAGGCAGCGGCAGGAGGGAGATAGCAAACAGCTGGAGGGGAGAAAGGGGAAGGAAAGCTCTCGAGGAGGTACCCAGGGATGCCGTTTGGTGCTCACCTCCCCTGCAGACAGATATTTAAATCACCAGGTGCAAAAGCCACTGAAAGTTCAGGCTGAGTCACGGCTCCCAGGTTTGACCCATTACCAGGTACAAGGACGGGCCTGTTGGGAGAGGAGGCTGAATGAGGTTGGGTCCTCTCTTGTGGGGTCTCTCCTGCTCCCAGGGCCCCTTTGGTCCTCTTTGGCCATCCTGGAGGCATTTAGAGCCCGACGGTGCTCCCTGCAACCAAAATCCAGTCAAGCTGCAAGAGTGAACTCATAATCAGCAAGGGAAACAGCTCCCACCAACTCGACCAAGGACTTAAACTCTCCCTCTCCTCCCACTCTGCCCCAGTGTTGGTGTCAGATGTTTTCTCGCTCTCCATCTGATAAGGGAACACAAAGCAGCACCAAACCTGCACTTGAAGAACTCCTGCCGTGAGTTGCGGCTAAGTGCTGTGATATCGGCATGCCTGGGATCAGACGTTCCCCATGTAGTGAAACGAGCATGCCGTCAAATCTGCCTCTGCCTTTAGCCACACTGCAAAAAGGAGAGGGAAAAATACCCAGCTTGTCGCGTGTCCCCACCTCGGTGCTGGGGATCCCGGTCCCCACAAGGCACAGGCTGCAGGGCCCAGCCAAAACCGTTCCCCAAGGGCTTCGGGAGCATGGCAGCAGGAGGAACGGTGAGATCAGGGCTCTGCAGATCTCTACACACATGGGCGAGATGCAGAGCATGACCACGAGGGCTCGGAAAATACAGGGTATTGCCCAAGGAGCTGCAGCATACAGGAGCTAGAGGACATGGGTGATCCTGGACGCGTGGTTTCATCGAGGTGAAAAACGGGAGTTATTGGGAACAGCAGGACCCCAGGAAATTTGGGTCTGCTCGGCACCTTCAGTGTTAGCAAGACATCAGTCCTGCATTGAGTCAAGGGGGTGAGAGGTGGCTCCCCTCAGCCCACAGGAGGGCTGGAGGCGCTGTCACCGGTTACTCCAGAACAGGGCTGAGAAAACCCAAACCTCACTGGAAATTTCTAGCACGTTACTGCAGAAGGGTTTGTCCTATACAGTAGGAGGAGGGCAGAATTTTTTCCTTTAAGGTGTTTGTGGACAGGAAAACATCTCTCCTCCCCCTCTCTGAGCTCGCCATCCCAGTCTCATGTCCCGCTAGAGCAAACCACTGGACAGATCCTGGAGGATGAGCAGAGCAGGAACGGTCCCTCCCTGTGCTGGTTATTGGCACAAAGCCATTGACAGTGCACATTTTGGGGAGAATATCCAAGGGGAAAGCCTCAGCAGGCAAAACCTTACAGCAGAGCATCCACATGCTGGACTGAGAGAAGCAGCACGGCAGCGTCACCTTGACACACACAACCTGAAGCCATGGCCAGGCAGGAAGCTGCAGATTTCCATCAAGCAATGACCAAACTTCATGGAAAACCCAGCAGAGGATGACAACCTGTTGTTTGAACACATGGTTAAAGAGATCTCCTTAGAGAAGGGTAGCGAGCCTCGCACATGAAACAGCACGTTCCCAGCCTGATCCAGGGGTTTCAACTAGCATGCAAATACCCAATATTATTTCTCACCTGCTGATGTGTCCTGGCCGTGGGAGGATTACACAGCCAGCCCCAGACGGCCCTACAGGCTGTAACAAGGGATCCCCGACGGGGCAGCTTCTCCCTCCCCAGCCGCCCTGCCTGCACCGCCCTCGCTCCAGGCTGCCCACCTCCTCCTGCTCTGCCTCCAGATCTCTGAAATGGTAACAAAAAAAAAAAAAAAAAAAAAAAAAAAAAAAAAAAAAAAA